>JAULKM010102304.1:0-25629 GCA_032355605.1 Rubia tinctorum | reverse complement strand
GCTTTTATATCTATGTATATATATATATATATCTAGGCTTATATTCGCCATTGCATGCTTAGACGCTTGGAAATATCTCTCTTCTCTGTGGACGACCCCGACTTGCCAAACTATCTACTTAGTTGTATTCAGTAAGCATATTGGCCTTATAAATGTATTTTTGAGAGGTAAGGCGACGACCTCCCAAAATTCTACCCTTAAATCATTTGATTTTACTATTTCTTTTTTCTTATCAACTTCTAAATATTTTGTAATTATTTTACTTAAACTAAACGGTTTTTGAACCTGTAATACTTTTGAATTATTTTCTTCCTCTATTACCAGGGTTTTTAGTTTCTTCATATAGTCTTCTTTGTTTTCTGACTTTTCTAATTTTTCTATCATATCTAATAAAATTTCTTTTTTATTATTTGGACCTTTTAACATGTTAATTGTTGATATTTTACATTGACATACACTAATATTTTCTGAACCTAATGAATTTGAATAATATTCTATTTGTTATTCATCTGAACTTTCTATTAATAATGATAATAGTTTGTTTTTTAATTCCCGTTCTTCTAAGAATAATGAATTTATTTTCTTTTATGTTTTACAATGTGATACTGTATGTCCAATTTTTTTTCCATTTAAAACATTAAATATTTTTATATTTATTATTTCCTTTAGAATATTTATTCCTATTACTCTTTTTTATAGTATTTGTTGTTATTATAATATTACTCTTTTTAATTTTTCTTGAATATTTTTCTATATTATGATGACAGAGGTTTAATACTAGTAATTCCAAATTGTTGGCAAAATGAACCCATTTCCTTTCTTTCAGAACCATACTTATGTTGAATCTTTAAATCCTGACACAAAGTTAATGCTTCCTTTTTCACAAATGCAAATATTTGTCCAAATGTTAAACTATTGTAATCAATCTTTTCAGTACCTAATTCTTTTTGTAATTTTGTAATTATTATTTGCAAAAATAAGTTTGGTAATCCAGTAATAAATTTTTCTTTCCAAAAGGGAGCATTTGAATCAGTTCTCCTTAAAACTTGAGTTAAGAATATATCTTTATACCATTTAAAATCAGTCAGGGTTGGACATCTTAGATTTGTTAAACATATTTTTGAACTAGTTAATTCTTCATTAGTATTTCCTATAAAATACATTGAAACATATATTAAATAAGTTGTTCCATCTTGAGTCATAACAAAAGTAATATCATTACCTTCTCCTACAACTTCTTCTGTTTTATGATTCATTATTAACTGTTTTTCTTCTAAGGTAAGATAGTTATCCCACCATCATTTTAATTGTCCTGTAAATCCCGTTACTAATAAAGTTACAATTTGAAGTTCAGTAATATTAATTTTAGTCTTATATGTCATTTTGGCCATACCCATTTCTTGATGTATATTCAATATTTGATATTCTGATTTACCATCTATATTCCATTGATAAAGTGATTGACCATCATAACTATTTAAAAATTGATTTTTTTTTCTTTTTATTGAATATGTGGTGGAGTTGGTCTAGGATAGTAATTTTTTGTCCTATCATTTCTCCAATTCTGTTTAAATGTTGGTGCCTTCAATTTATTTTTTCTAACTTAGATTGTTCCATAATATCCTGAGGATTTTCTTTAAATTGTTGTTCAATTAATTCTATTTGATTTTCTAGTTCATCTTCTGAATCCGAAGAATCACTACTTGAACTACTTGAATTTTGATTATTAATTTGAGATATTACACTTAATGATTTTGAAGTATAGCTTCATCCTTTTTATTCCATGAAATTGAATTTTCCATTTTCTTTGAAAATAGGCCTTTGTAGTTTCATTTGGAAATCTTGTTTCTTTACTTTCTAATTTAGCGGATATCATATCTACATGATTAGATATAGTATGTAATATCTGATTTGAATAATTATTTTGTTCGTATATATTTTTAATATCGTTTGAATTAACTTCTGCCGATTTTTTTCCTATTTTGAATGGTGATGCTACTATAGTTTCATTATTAATATTAATTTCTAAATTCTTTAATGGAGGATGAATTGAACTTATAATTGTACCATTTTGTAAATTCCATTTTAAAAATAAGTTTGTTTGTATATTAATGTCTGGAATATTATTTAATTTAATTTTCTATTATTTGTTATTTTTCTAAATAATATTGCAACCATATGAAAACTTATTTGTCTTATTTTTAATCTATTAAGTTCCTCACAGAATTTAGTTTTTAATTCATTTTAAATTTTATATCAAATTCCTCAAACCATAATCTAAGTTGAAGATTTTTTGAACTATAATAATCTTTGTTCAAATATTCTTTATCGAGGCTTATTTCTTCATTAGTCATCAAGTGTAATTCTAAAATTTTTATTTCACTTTGGGTTGGGGATTCATATTGAGAATTTACATCTGGGATTATTTCTGGTAAAGGACTTGAATACCTAACTTTAGAATCTTGAAAACTTAATGGAATATCTGATGTTGAATATCCAGATGACTGTTCTACATAGTATCTAGGTTCCTCTGGTGTTGATATATTATATGGAAATTTTCTAGACATAGACCTACTAAATTTTATTAATACATTTCCATTATTTTGTTCTTCAATTAGTGAAGGTTCCGTAATTGCTTTATTTCTTTGCATAGTTAATGGTCTTTATGTAACTATTTCATCTGGAATAGTTATTTCATCCCATTTCAACAATTCTAGAGTTTCTATCATAGTATTATCTGATTCTGACACTATGAATATTGATTCATCTTTTTGTGAAGGATTTAGCCTTAATGCTATTGGAATCATTGATTTCATCAATTTAAAATAAACTATATAAACTAACACAAAATGTTCTGTGTTGTTTACAATTTTATTTTGTTTTAATTGAATATCTAAATTAATGAATTCATTATATTTGGATATGTTAAACTTACTGAATAGTTCGGGATACAATTAAATCTAATTGTTCCATTACAAATATTAGTTTGAATCATTGTCAATAGTGAATCCTTATATTCAATTAATCTATCATCTCTTAATGCCATAAATATAGGAGTATCTATTCCTAATCTTACTAATGGATGTAAAGCTATTTGAATTAATCCAAAATGAAGAAATTTATAATTTTGCATTACATAATGATTAATTTCCTTTTCCGAAAGTAATCTTATTGATTGAAATTCTTGATTCATTGGTAGTATTTCTTCATTCATTTTAATAGAATATGCCTTTCTGAATTCAAATATTCCTTGATGAACATTATGACCTAGTAAAGCTTGTTGTAATTCATGACTCTGTAATATACTAGATGTTGATGATGCAGATGCCGATGCAGATGCAGATGCAGATGCAGATGCAGATGCAGATGCAGATGCATATCTTCTAACTCTTTCAGCCATAATAACTTATTTTTTATATTGCTTAACCTCTAGTATGAACTAGTGTTGTATTCATCTATCGGGACCAAGTCTATACCTTGCCGGGACCACTCTAACACCTGGGCTGACCAACGATCTTACTGGCTCCGGACGCTGACCAAGCGCTAGATGAATATAAACTAATACAAACTCTAAGTTTTACAATCCGTATTAAGTTATTGTTTCTGAAAAAGATTTTCTGATTCATATTTAGATGAATTAAAAGCTTTTGGCTATGTTTAAACCTAGCTCTGATACCAAAATCAAATCAAAGGATCGTTATTGAAAACAATAATACAGCAATACAATATTGAAAATATAAATAATTGAAGAAATATTGAAGCATTGTAAACATAAGATACTGAAGTAATAAATAATCAATTTAAATAGTACTTTATTGAATAATGATTATTGAATAATGGTTAAAGCTTAGGGACATGTATGAAATTACAGATGAACTATGGAAAGTTTGATATGAATTTAGATTGGAGAGGTTATAGAGAGAGAAGGGGCTGAAATCAGCGTGCTTAACAATGAATGTAAACTACCTATTTATAGAATACTTCTAGTCTATTACAAATGAGATTGAATAAAATTTTGGAGTCCGGAGTGGAGTATGGGTCCCTCAACTATCTTGATCAGTCACAGATGGAATCTGAGTGGTGTTTGGGTCCCACTACTATTATTGTTTTTTGAATGGATTCAGAGTGGAGGCTGGGTCCCTCCATTTTTGATTACTTTGAAGTCATTGCTTACACACTAGAATTCGAATGGGTCTTGGCCCAATGAGCCACTGAACGGAATAACTTTTCATTACTCCTTCAAAAAACATATGCATCTCCTCATATACATCATCTACCATCTAAACATCACTCTCAATCATAGGCTTTGCACATAATCTCTTTAATTTAGGTTTCAACCAAGCCCGATACACCACACTTCGTATAATATTGCTTACTGTACTACCATCAGATTTACCTTGGAAGCACAATTCATTTCTTTTCCTCCATATCCAGTGATAACGTATGGGCCTGACGGCCCACTCACAAAGGAATGACCCAAGAAAGCCTTTCAACCCAAGCATGCAATAGCAGACAAGCAAGGTGTTTGGTGAGCTTGATGGGATAGCTCCAGTCTTATCAGCCACCAAACCCTTGTAACGAGGGGAATAATCAGAAACCAAGCTAAGATTTTACTATCAAATCACTATTCACCTTGAGACGCTTCTACATGGTAATAATGGCTAACCAGAGCGTCGAAGCAGGCACATTCCTTCGCCTGCCTGCATGACCTCAGCAGTCTGTCTTATGGGTTCAGGTCCATATTGGACTGGTGTGGATCGTTTACAAACATACTACAAATTCTGGTATTAACATTGGTGCCGTCTGTTGGGATTGTATAATCTTATAGCATCCACGCAGCTTAGAGCTTAGAGAAAAATGGAGGAATGAATACCTGGAAAACTGTACATTCAGATGGTAATGGAAGACATGACGCATGAAGAGGAGTCTCCCCCGACACTGACGCTGATGGGGAGAGATACCAGCTTCGCACGACAGTGGAGGTTATGAACAACTCGAAAGTCCTCCAAACGATTGTGACCTCTCAGAAAGAGATGATGAGGAGGTTGAAAGAATTGGAGGACAGGAAAAGTGGTAAGGCGAAGCGAAAAGGGCATGATCTGTAGCCAATTGAGCTCTTCCCATAGCATGAAGGTGACAATGAAACACCTAGCCGAGGGGAGAGGGGTCAAGAAGGAGAAAATCACAACCTCATATGGGAGAAAATAATAGGCTGAAGGTGGAGAGAATGCAGTAGACCGTGAATGGAGAGAAGGTTATGTACCACTTCAAAGGGGTAAAGAGTAGGTCAGGGGAAAGACTCCGCCAAAAGGAAGAGTGGAAGTCCCAAGTAAGGAAAGTAGGGGCTCACCATTCACCAGGTGGATACACTTGTTTACAACTGTTCCAAAGCTAAAAATACCAATGAACATGGGGCAGTATAATGGTGGGGCCGATCCAGAGGATCACTTGCACACGTTTTGCACCAACATGGCCACTTTCGCGATACTGGAAGCCATATGGTTCAAAGTGTTTGCAACCACCCTGACAGCAGTGGCTAGGGTATGGTTCAAAAACCTGGAAGATGGGACAATCAAAAGTTTCAGTCAGCTAGAGCAGAAGTTCTCGACTCTCTTCATTCAGAGGAAAAAATTTCAAGAGACAAGGTTTGAGCTACTGGCCATCAGGAAGAAACCAACAGAGACATTATCGGCGTATTGAGAGCAGTTTAATGACGAAGCAAACCAAGTGGAAGAGAGGAGGGATAATGCATGGGCCTGATAACTTAATCGTATGAAAGGAAATAAGAGAAGCCTTTCGGCCCAGACACGTGAAGGATGACAGGAAGGCATTTGACGGAGCCTGATGGGACAACTTCAGTCCTATCAACCGCCAAACCACATATAATGAGGAAAAGAGTGTGACACATGGTAATATTTTTCTACTAGTTTACTATTCACTTAGATACACTTCTACATGGCAATAATGGCTAAACGGAGAATCAGAGCAGGCACTTGTCTGACCTCAGTCTGACTGTCTTGTAGGTTTATGTGTATATTGGACTGGTGTGGATCATCTCCAAACATATTACATGATTTGGCATTAACATTGGTGCCGTTTGTGAGGATCACATTAATTTTCAGCACCCACACAACTCTAAGAAAATGGAGCCACGGATACCAGAAAATCTGTACAACCACGTGACAGTGGAAGACGTGATGTATAAGGATGAGCCTACCCCGACGCTGATGCCGATGGGGGAGAGACATCAAATTCGCACAGTAGAGGAGGTTGTGAATAACTCAGAGGTCCTTCAAACGATAGTGGCATCCCAGAAGGAAATGATGAGGAAGCCGAAAGAAATGGAGGACAGGAAACCCTGGTGGAGAGGAAATTATTTGCACCCCAAGGAGCTCTTCCCAGAGCAAAGGGTGACTCCGAAGCACCTAGTAGATGAGAGAGAGGTTCGCAGACAGTTCGAAGTAGAGCAAGGAGGGAGAAGAGCACAACCACTCCTGGAAGAAAGGAATGAGTTGAAGATGGAGAAACTGTGGCAGACCGCGAGTGGAGAGAGGATTATGTACCATTTCAAAGGGAAAAAGAACAGGTTGGGCGAAAGGCACTTCCAAAAGAAAAAGAAGAAGGCTTGAGCAGGGAGGCTAGAGGCTCGCCATTCACCAGGCGGATACAGTTGTTCACAGTGGATCCAAAGTTGAAAATACCAATGAACCGGGGGCAATATAAAGGTGAGGCCAACCTGGAGTACCACTTGCACACTTTTTGCACCAATATGGCCACTTTTGATACTGCAAGCCATTTGGTGCAAGGTTTTAGCAACCACCTTGACAGCTATGACCAAGGTATGGTTTAGGAATATGGAAGATGGGATAATGGACAGCTTCAAACAGATTGAGTAGAAGTTTTTGACCCATTTCACACGAAGGAAAAAGTTCCAGAAGATAAGATATGAGTTTCTCGCCATCAGGAAGAAACAAACAGAAACATTATCGGTGTACTGGGAGAGGTTTAATGACGAGGTAAACTAGGTGGAGGAAAGGAGTAGCCAGTTCCTTATTAACATGTTCGTAAACGGTTTGAGGAATGAGTTTGTTTTGAGAGACTTCACCCTGGACCCGCCGACAACAATTGATAAACTGATGAGGAGAGTTGGAAACTTCAACAGGGTTGACGTAGCTGACAAAAGGAGGAAGGATGCACAAGGGGGCCATGGTCAGCGAAGGCTGACAGGGAGAGCTCGAAAGCAAAGTCGAGGAAAGCTGGGGCCGCTCGAGTAGGCACCCAGCAGATGCCAAGCAGGTTGAACAGGTCGGAAAGAATTTTCACCCGTTGATCAAAATGCCCATGGAGATTTTTGCCATGTGTACAAGAAAGGGCATACTGAATGTACTTCATAGGATGAATAAGGAGCCTGAAAAGAGAAATAAGTTCCTGTTCTTTGAGTATCATGATGACTATAGCCATGATACGAATGACTGTATTCATCTGAAGCACAATATTGAGGATGTAGTGCAGGGCGGCGGGCTAGCACATCTGGAAAAAGTGTAAATGATCATAACAAGATCACCTACAAGAGAAAGAACAAGTACGGAGGATTTAACTGACAGCAAGACAGACGGGGCAGGACAAAGAGTGGATGCAAGATAAAGGAAAGAAGGTGGCCAGGACTGAGAAAGGCGATAAACACAACAAGAGGCAGAGAGAGGATACCCTCGATGAAGATGACAGAGTGGCTACAGTGAAAGACATATACACCATCATTGGCGGAAGTGCAGGAGGAAGGACTGAGTCTCAGCGAAAGGCACGCTGCAGACAGACACCGCAGTCAACGCCAGAGAAAAGGAAGCTAGGAGCGAACGAAGAAAATATTTTTGATGGTAGCGATCCAATGTCGGATAGACCGGCTGGTGGAGATGTAGTGGTGATAACAATCAAGGTGATGGATAAGAGGATTCATTGCACATACGTGGATGGTGGAAGCTCTGCAGAAGTCATGTACCGACACTGTTTCAAAAAGCTGGATGAGAATACCAAGAGGAAATTAGAACGGACGAGCACCCCACTGGTGGACTTTGCAGACAGAACAGTTTGGCCGGAAGATACCATACTCCTCCCGGTGACGGTGGGAGAAGGTGAAAGAAGTAAAATCGTGGACATGGAGTTCATAGCTGTGAAGGAAAACGGTCTATACAACTTGATACTGGGCAGGGAAGTTCCTAGGACACATGGTGTCGAATGAGGGTCTGAAAAAAACCCAAAAAGATAAAGGCGATCCTATAAATGAAATCGAAAAACATGGTGAATGAGGTGCAGAGCCTGAATGGGAAACTGGAAGCTATAAATCGTTTCATGTCACGAGCAGCTGAAAGAGCGCTTCAATTCTTCAAAACACTGAAGGAGTGTGTGGACAAGAAAGGAATGGTCCAATGGGGAGAACTGCAGGAGAAAGCATTTGAGGAACTAAAGACCTACTAGAAGGACCTTCCGACCCTGAAAGGTCTAAGGAAGGGAGAATCCCTATGTTTGTATGTGGCAGCAAGTGATGAAGCAGTCAGCGATGCACATGTTAGAGAAGAGAACAAAGTTCAGCGACCAGTGTAATTTGTAAGTCGAGCCCTGTAAGGTCCAGAGCAGAGATATACAAATCAGGAGAAGTTGGCCTTAGCTCTGGTCTATTCAACAAGAAGGTTAAGGCAGTATTTCCAAGCGCACCCTATGATGGTTTTGACGAATCAGCCACTCAAAGAAATACTGACCAAACCGGAAAGCTTGGGGAGATTGATGAAGTGGCCTGTTGAGCTGGGAGAGCATGCCCTCAAATATGTCCTGAGAAAGGTGATAATGGGAAAGGTAATGGAAGACTTTCTAGCAGAGATATCCAAGGAGAAAAAGTTGAAAGAAGCTGTGGAAGAAGAGTACTAGCTTGCAGGCCAAGATGAGAGGCATCGACGTGTGGAAGTTGTATGTAGATTGAGCCTCCGGAGTGGAGGGAGCAGGCACATGCTTGGTAATATCAAACCCAGAAGGTGTGAAATCAACCTACGCCATACACTTCAAATTCCCAGCTTCTAACAATGAAGCAGAATATGAGGCGCTAATTGTAAGTAGAGAGATAGCCAG
Source organism: Rubia tinctorum (assembly GCA_032355605.1). Taxonomy (NCBI): domain Eukaryota; kingdom Viridiplantae; phylum Streptophyta; class Magnoliopsida; order Gentianales; family Rubiaceae; genus Rubia; species Rubia tinctorum. The sequence continues at coordinate 16,512 of JAULKM010102304.1, read as the reverse complement.
GAAGCTGGGAGCAAAGAAGTTGTAGGCCTACGGGGACTCAATGCTGGTAACCAACCAATAAAATGGGCATTATGACCCCAAGGAACCAACAATGATGAAATACAGGGACAAGGTCAGAAGCTTGGCAGCTGAGTTTGAAGAGTTTGAAATCACCAGGGTCTCGAGGTCGCAGAACACGGGAGTGGATGCGTTGAGCAAGTTGTCCTTCTCAACTCATGCACACTTAACTAAAACCGTACTGGTAGAGGATTTGGCATGCATATCAACCTACGCAAGACAGGTAGAGGCAATACATGGGTCAACACCCGACTGGACGACACGCATTCACAATTACCTTGAACACAAGGGACTGCCGGTAGATGACAAGGAAGTAAGGGCTATAAAAATAAAAGCTCTACAGTACGCTGTGAGGAGCGGGTTGTTGTACAAGAGAGGTTACACTAAACCATAACTCAGATGCGCAGGACCCGAGCTGGTAGAAACAATCCCCAGGGAGATTCATGAAGGTAGTTGCGGTAGTCATCAAGGAGTAAGGACGATGGTGTTACAAGCAGTAAAAGAAGGGTACTACTGGCCAACCATGAGAGCAGATTTGGAAAAAAATGGCCAGAGAATGTCACAGGTTTCAAGAGCACGCGAAGGTGCAGAGGCTCCTGGCAGAGCGAATAGCCAGCATAAGATCGCCCTGGCCTTTCGCAAAAGGGGGGATTGACATTGCAGGGATGTTCCCGGGGCAGTGGGAAGAAAGAGGTTTCTGTTGGTAGCGATAGAGTACTTCACAAATGGGTGGAAGTAGAGGCTGTAGCAAGCATAACAGGTAAAAGAGTCACAACCTTTTCTTGGAAGAGCATAGTATGCATATTCGACATCCCATAAGTTATAGTGAGCGACAATGGAAAGAAATTCTCCAATGAACCTTTCAGGTTGTAGTGTACGAGTTTGAAGGCAGCAGTTCACCTCCGTGGCTCACCTACAGGCAAACAGGCAAACAGATGTAACAAATAAGACAATAATTTAGAGACTGAAAAAGAGGCTAGGAAGAGCCAAAAGATAATGGGAGGAATAATTAGTAAGTGTGTTGTGGGCATACATGATTACACCAAGGTCCGTCACAGGGCAATCGCCATAGAGGCTGTGTTTTAGAACCGAGGAGATCATTCCTCCATAAATAGCAGTGCTCAGTAGGAGAGTAGCTGAACCAATAAGTCAGGAAGAGAATGAAGAAGTTGTTAGGGAAAACTTAGTTGAGCTGGATGAACTCAGGGAGAAAGTTGCACTGAAAGAAGCAGCGTACAAGTCTTGGATGGAACAACATTATAATAGCAAGGTGTGGGTAAGGTTCTTGAAAGTAGGGGACTTAGCACTGAGAAAGAATGAAGCAAGCTAAGCCCAGGGTTAGAAGAAGCTAGACGTAGAATGGGAGGTCCCATACAAGGTGACTGAGGTGTTGGGGAAATGAGCATACAAAATAAAGACGATGAATGAAGGCCAATCCCCGAACCTTGAATATGGCCAACCTGAGAAGGTACTACGCTTAAGTGATCGTAGATTTTATGCATGCATAATACTTGCTATCAGACAATTTGATAGGACGGGCAAGTGAGACGGGGTTCCTAAAAGGATTAAACCTCTTGAAAGCCTATAAAAGGGTATGATCCTGAGGAAATCCCAACCTATGCCCCCGTTCCTCTATTGTATATCGCCTATTTATTTAGGAATGACAAGTGTGCATGGAAGGAAAAGAACCTCCGACCACAACCAGTACCAGAGAAAAAAGAGCCTGATCCAGGCTAAAGTTGCATCACTAGCCACATCAGCTAACAAAATTGCAGGCCGGATCTCGAAAATGCAAAGGAATTGAACTTCCAGCCACAACCTGTGCTGGAGAAAAATGTGCCTGATCCAGGCTAAAGTTGCTGCACTGGCCACAACAGCCAGCGTAATTGCAGGCTGGATCTCAAAAAGGAAAAGGAAATGAATCTCCTACCACAACCAGTGCCGAAGAAAAATGAGCCCGATCTAGGCTAAAGTTGCAGCGGTGGCCCCAACAGTCAGCGCAATTGCAGGCCAGATCTAAAAAAGGCAAAGGAAATGAACCTCCGGCCGCCAGAGAAAAATGAGCCTGATCCAGGCTAAAGTTGCAGCGCTGGCCTCAACAGCCAGTGCAATTGCAGGCCAGATCTCCAAAAGCCAATGGAAATGAACCTTCGACCACAACCAGTGCTGGAGAAAAATGAGCCTGAACTAGGCTAAAGTTGCAGCGCTGGCCCCAACATCAAGCTCAATTGTAGGCCAGATCTCAAATAAGTTAAAGGATAAACCTCCGACCACAACAAGTTTCGGAGGTAAATGAGCCTGATCCAGGCTAAAGTAGCAGTGCTGGCTCTAATAGCCAGCACAAATGCATGTTGGATCTTAAACAGCAGAAATAAATTCAAGATAAAATAGCAAACGAAGTTAGTTAATAATAACTAATAAAACGATCTAAATAATGGTTAAAAGGAAAAAATAGAAATAAGTTATATTGTTTCATCTCTAAATAGGGGAACAGAAAAATACATGAAAAAAGAAAAGATTATTCACGGCTTCTTCATGGCATTCTCATTCTTAGCCCTCTCCATAGCCAGGGAGCTAGCTAACCCCATAGGTTCCGTAAAACATCTCGGCGATACCAACAACTTAAGCTATCTCCCCGACATACACTCTTGCATTGTCGACATGTTTATGGGTCCAAGTGGCAGAGTGTGCATCAACTTCAGGAGAGACGCTGTCAGGAGCCTAACTGTCAAGCTCAGCCAATGACTTTCCTGGGTGTAGCTTAGAGAAGTACTCGGCAAAGAAATATTCCCGAAAAGGAATAAAAGCATCACAGAGGCTAACACACAGCTGATTCTCATCTTTAGTACGAGAGTAGAGCTCAATGACCACCATCAGCGTGCCTCTTAGTAACTTAGATATCTTATTACTCTTCACCACGAGGGGATAAAGGCTGAAAAAGCCGCGAGTGAAGGCCCAGTCCTAGAAAGCTTGCAGCTCTGCAACTCTAGCATCAAAACATACCAGAGAGCTCTGTAGAGAGCCAGTAACCCCCCGCTCTAGCTCCAAGTCCTGCTCCAACTCCAAGGCACGAAGAGCTTGAGCTTGCGGGGAGGCCAAGCCACGCTTCAACTCGCCAATTTATGCCTGCAAGTTATCAATCTTCTTCCGCATTGCCCTGGCAGAACAGAGATGCTGCAAAAAGAAAAGGAAGAAAGTAATGAAAGAACAAAATAAAAGAAAAAGAAAAGTGAATAAACAAAGAAAACACACCTCAAGAATAGCGGCGGCCGACTGGTCAGCAAGAGAGTTGGTACCAGCTGAGCTGAGGAATAGGAAAGGTCTGGAAAATGATCTCCGTTCGAGGTGAGGCGCTGCAGAAATGACCTGGTGCAAAACCCTGAGAAGGGGAGCCGTGCGCAAAAGGATGCGAGAAGCGAATCATTGGGACAGGATGAGTGGCCAAGGCGAGTTCCTGCTGACCAGAGGCTGGCGTCTCAGGAACCTCTTCAGGGATCACGGTACATGGAGGCAAACCGAGACTAGCTCCACTCTCTTCAGTTTTCCACCTCAACCGGAAATGAGCCCTATTTTAGGCAGGCTTATCCTCAAAAACCTCGTTGTTCGAGATGTCAATTTCCTCAACCCGTTGGTCCATGACATCAGATGGTTCATCAGTCTGGGAGGCTAGACGAATGCTTCCGACCAGGAGAGGGAGCGTTGAAAGGTCACCGAGAAAAGCAGCCACAAACATCTCTGTAAAAGAAAGAATGCAAACATTTTAGAAAGATGTAAAGACAAGCAGAACCAGCATCCCATTTAACTAGCGAAAAGTACACAATAAACCTATACTACTCAGATCGGCGAGAACGTCGCTGGGAGAAATGCCACCAGGAAAATACGGCAGGTTAATGACATGAAGGGTGGAGTTTTGTAGGAGATGGTAACATCTAACACTCACGACCTTAAGACGAGAGATGAAAGACTGCAGGGAAGCCATCTCGACGACGCTGTGGCGTGACCCCCACCCCTTTTCCGGGCCGGAGGGATAAACAACCCTCTCAGTCTTGTCCAAACCCAGGACAAGATCCTCATCCACGAATATAAACCTCCTTTTCCACCCAACATGAGTGGGAAGATCAGTTAACAGCTTGACCTCGTCCTGCCAGAACTTAAGAAAGTCCAGCCAGGGGGCATCCTAGCTGAGTGGTAAAAAACACAAAACTGAGTAACAGAGGGCTCTACATGGACAAGGAGGAACAAGAATCCAAAGCCTAGGATGATACGAATGGAATTGGGAGGGAGATCAGTCAATCCTAACTCATAGAATGACATAACAGCCTAAAAGATAGAAGAAAGGGGAAATCGGATACAACAGTGCTCGAGAGTCTCGAGATATATGGTAACCATGCCCATAGGCACGTTTAACACTGTCTGACTTACATCAGGTAACATAATTTTATCCCAAATATCATGAAAAATGACCTCTTGAGCGTTAAAGGGACCTCAATAAAACCAAGGGCCACCCGAAACTCATGATTAGTGGTGTCATAGTACGAGTATGCCTTATGGGGACCAACGGTAGAAACCATGGTAGGGAAGTAAAATGAGAAAAGGAAGGAAGATAGGAAAAACAGAGAGGGTACCTAGAGAAGGACTAAAGGCCATTGGGAAACTGAAGTCTGGACGAGAGTATTTGGAAGAATAGATGAAAGCACAAGGAAAATCATGCGAAAGAAAATGGTGAAGGATATAAATAGGCAGAAAAAGAAAGAAGAGATAAAGCAACTAGGAACAATTAATTTTTCGTGGGGCAGGACGACAAAATAGTAATGGTTACTGTCTGGGGAGAAGGCAAAAGTTACGCAACCAGAACATGGAAAACTGATAGAAGGGACATGTGGCATACATCCAGACAGGTAGCGTAAGCGTCGAATAGTGTATTAATGAAAAGAGGACTGTGTGTTAGTGGTCGGTTTTGAAACCAAAAAAGGCTGCCAAAATTCCCAAAGAAAATATGAAACAGGTCCTAGAGACGCTACCTGCTCCCTGGGAAGCTTAAGCATGAAGGACTAAAAATATTTAGACTTAGACTTAGCCAATGTTCCTTAGTCGACACAACCGACCGACCCATCGGCTGGGAGGACTTGATAATGCATGGATTTGACGGCCCCACCATAGGAAATGAAATAAGAGAAGCTTTCAGCCCAGATACGTGAAGGATGATAGGAAGGTGTTTGACGGAGCCTGATAGGACAACTCCAGTCCCATCAGCCACCAAACCGCATATAATGAGGAAAAAGGTGTGACACAAGGTAAGATTTTTCTACCAGTTCACTATTCACTTAGATACACTTCTACATGGAAACAATGGCTAACCGGAGCGTCGGAGCAAGCACTGCCCTGCGCTTGCCTGCCTAACCTTAGTCTGTCTGTCTTGTAGGTTCAGGTGTATTTTGGACTGGTGTGGATCATTGCTAAACATATTACAAGATTTGGAATTAACAAGGAGTAATCGGTTCTTTATTGACACATTCATAAATAGTTTGAGGCACGAGCTGTTACTGAGGCAGTTCACCCAGGACCTACCGCCGACAATCGGTGAACTGATGAGAAGAGTTGGAAACTTTAACAAAGCAAGCCTAGCTAACAAAAGAAGGAAGGAAGCGTAATGAGGTCACAGCGGAAGGCCGACAGGAAGAGCTCGGAGGGAAAGCCAAGGAAATATGGGACTACTAGAACTGGCACCCTGCAAATGCCAAGTAGGTTTAACTTATCAGAAAGGGTTTTCACACCGCTGATATAAACGCCCAAGGAGATCTTCGCCTTGTGCGCAGGGAAGGGCATATTGGATATGCAACCAAGAATGAAGAATGAGCCAAGCAAAAGGAATACGTCTCATTTTGTGGTTACCATGATGACTATGCCATGACACAAATTATTGCATTCATTTGAAAAACAATATAAAGGATGCTGTGCAGAGTGACGAGTTGGTGCACCTGGAAAAAAGCGCAAGAGCCCATAACTAATCCACCTATCAGAACAAGAAAAAGTATGGAATATCTCACAGACAGCATGATGGTCAGAGTGTAACAAAGAACCACTACAGAGACCATAGGCGGAAGAACGGAAATGAGGTGGCCAGGGTTGAGAAAGGCAAGGAGCGTGGTAAGAGGCATATCGATGACACCCCGGTGAGAAAGGTAGAACGACCACGGTAACAGACATATACGCCGTCATAGTCGGAAGTGCAGGAGGAAAGATCAAGTCTTAAAGAAAGGCACACTGAAGACAGACACCATAGCCAATGCCGGAGGAGAGGAAGTGATGGAGATGCCGAGACGACTACCACCATAAATGAATACATTCCACGACCAGATCAAACATTCAAGGGTTATGTTCGGGATCCTCTAAGTGACATGGCTGGACCGATGATAAGGTCAAGAACGAAGCTTAAAGATGCAGCATTGAATGCTTTGATTGACCAACTTCATGATGGACAAGTCAAGAACAAATCAGCTAGGGCTTGGATTAATTATTCAAGCTTGTCGATTTACTGAAGACGTCGTGAAGAATACTATACTCTTTTCCCATTGGGTTTTTTAATGAGGTAGTGTGATCTTTGTAAAATGTTGTAAAATTATTTTAATTTGAGTTATTGGACTGATAAGCTTGGCCATGTGGGCTATGAAGGACTGAATTTTGAAATTATAGTCCATTAGGGTTTAGAATATTCAGTTTTATTCTGATTAGACTTAGATTTGATAAGATTAGATAAGGTAATATTCTTCAAGATTACTTCTTAATGAATTAAACCAGATTACCATTCATTACCATTTATTTTAGTTAGATATGGTTTTACCTTCTTAAAGCTGCCATAAGTCTATTCAGTTTCCATGTGTGATTATGGTTTATTGCCGAGACTAACCCTATAAATAGGGGGGATGTCCAACAAATTTTTACACCTTTTATCAATCATATACTCCTTCTGTCCCGTAATAAATGACACCCTTTCTATTTTCGTCCATCCCACATAAAATGGCACCCTTTCATTCTTACCCAAAATGGTAAAGAATATGTTGTAAAATTCCCACAATATCCTTTTTAACTTCAACAACATTATGGATGACCCCACTACTTTCCCAAAATATCCTTACTTTTTCACAATTATTCTTTGCCACCTCATCTTGCATGAAATACCGAGCCATTTATTATTGGATGGAGGGAGTATTAAGAATTTTTGAGTTATACTCATTGCTTGCGAGTATCTTCATTGTTGCTTAATCCCGCGGGTTAATTAAGCATCAATACCTTCTATTTGTGAACTAATATTGTTGGCTAGTTAGCTTCACTTATCTCAAGAATTAAGCAATCCCGAGGGCTAGTTGATCAATTTTTGTGCGGCTATATTAGGGTTTGCAAAATCTCTCGTTTAGTCAAAGATCTAAAATTCCGTAGTCTAGAGTTTTCGCAAGGAGATTCATATTAGGAAGCTAGGGGCAAACAAAGCAATAACGTTTGAGAATAGCATTCTGATACCAGATAGGCTGGCTGGCGCAGATGCAGTGGTGATAACAGTCAGAGTGATTGATAAAAGGATCCATCAATCATATGTAGATAGTGGAAGCTCGGTGGAAATCATGTATTGGCATTGCTTTGAGAAGCTGGATGAGAACACTAGGAGGAAGCTGGAGTAGATAGATACCCCACTGGTAGACTATACAAACAGAACGGTCTGGCCATAAGGAACCAAACTTCTTCCGGTAACAGTAGAAAAGGAGAGAGAAACAAAATTGTGGAAATGGAGTTCATAGTCGTAAAGGAAAATAACCCATATAATCTGATACTAGGTAGGCCAGCCTTAGCACTGCTGAAAGGCATAGTGTCAACCCTGCACCTTTTGTTGAAGTTCCAAACGAAAGAAGGAATAGCCACGATGAGAGGATACCACCAGAGAGCTAGAGAATGTCACAGGATTGCGCTCAGCAAGCAAAAGTGATAAGACGGAAATGGGAGCTAAAGAGGACAGGCCAACAAAGCTAGGCCTGTCACAATGATCGCATGCAAGAATGACTGTCAAAGATAGGTGCAGAGGTGGAAGCGGTGAAGCGGAGCGGAGACTGGTTAGTACAGGTGGGAGTATCCCTCCCACATGAGGTAAAAAGTGGGCTGACAAAGGTTTCGAAGGAAAAAAGGCGGACCTTTGCCTGGAAAACGGAAGATATGATAGGGGTACCAAGAGACATCAGCTGTCATGAGCTGAAAGTAGATCCTTCTTTTAAGCCAGTCAAGAAAAAGAGAAGGATTCTTTGTAGGGAAAGAAACGAGTTAGTGAACAAGGAGGTGAGCTAGCTGGTTGCAGCGGGGATCCTGAAAGAAATCCCCTAATCAACCTGGCTGGCTAACCCTATGTTGGTGAAAAAGACAGACGACAGCTGGAGGATGTGCGTGGACTAAATTGAACTGAACAAGACCTACCCCAAGGATTGCTACCCGATGCCAGTCATTGACCAAAAGGTAGATGCCCTTACCAACTATCCAATAAAATGTTTTCTCAATGCATACAAGGGGTATCATCAAATCCCCATGCTAGAGAGTGATGTAGAAAACTACTTTTACTACTGAGAAAGAAGCCTTTGGTTACTGAATGATGCCGTTTGGCCTGATAAATGTTGGGGCCACATACCAAAGGGTGGTGGACAAAATCTTTCAGAAGCTGGTGATAAAGAGTGGTCAGTATGAGACATTTTTAGAGGATGTCAGAGAGACCTTGATGCAATTCAAGGAGACGGATTTGAAACTGAACCCACCCTCATGCCAGTTTGGAGTTGGAGCAGGGAAATTCCTAGGGCACATGGTGTCAAATAAAAGGCTGTAGGAAAACCCCAAGAAGATAAAGGCAATGTTGGAGATGAAGTCGCCAAACACAGTCAAGAAGGTGCAAATCCTGAATGGGAAGCTGGAAGCCATTAATCATTTCATGTCTCGAGCAGCAGAGAAAGCACTCACTTTCTTAAAAACATTGAAGGGATGTGTGGACAAGAATGAATAGTACAGTGGGGTGAGCTACAGGAGAAAGTGTTTGAGGAATCAAAGGTTTATCTAAAAGACCTTCCGACCCTACTAACCCAAGAAAGGGGGATATCTTATACTTGTATGTAGCAGCGAGCGAAGAAGTCAGCAGCACGCTGGTGAGGGAGGAGAATAAAGTTCAATGATCCGTGTACTTCATGAGCCGGGCTCTAGAGGGCCCAGAACGAGGATACACAGGTCAGAAGAAGCTTTCTTTAGCTTTGATCCACGTGGCAAGAAGGCTAAGGCAATACTTTCAGGCACACCCCGTGATAGTTCTAACGAATGAGCTGTTGAAGGAAATATAGACAAAGCCAGAGGCTTCAGGAAGACAGGTTAAGTGGGCAGTCAAGCTGGGAGAATATGCCATTGAATACGCACCGAGGAAAGCTATAAAGGGTAAAGTAATGACAGACTTTCTGGCAGAAATGACCAAAGAAAAGAAGATGAAATCAGTAGAAGAATATTAAAGTTCAGCCCAGGCCGCAGGCTAGATGAACTGACAGGGACTAATGTGTGAAAATTGTATGTGGATGGAGTCTCCGGGGTGGAGGGAGGAGGTGCATGCCTAGTGTTATCCGACCCAGAAGGTTTGGAGTTAACTTATGCCCTGCATTTTAAATTCCCATCCTCAAACAATGAGGCAGAATATGAGGTGCTAATCGCGGGCATGAAGATAGCCCAGAAGTTGGAAGCAAGAAAGCTGTAGGTTTACAAGGACTCAATGTTAGTGGAAAACTAGTATGATGGGCAATATGCTGCCAATGAGCCTGCGATAATGAAGTACAAGGACAAAGGTTGAGTTTGAAGAATTTGACATCACCAGGGTCCTGAGGTTATAGAACACGAGAGCAGACACATTGAGAAAACAGGCATCCTCAGCCCACACACACTTAACGAAGTGTTTGTTAGTAGAGAATGTGGCGTGTAGGTCAACCGATGCAAGACATGTAGAAGCTATACATAGGGTGACGCCTAGCTGGACAACACCCATCCGTAGTTACCTGGAATATGAGACGCTGCCAGTAGATGATAAAGAAGCAAGAATGATAAAAAATGAAAGCATTGCAGTACGGCGTAAGGGGGAGGGGGATATAGTACAAAGGGGGTTACACTGAGCCATGACTTAGGTGTACAGAGCCCAAGGTGGCAGACACGGTCCTTAGAGAAATACATGAGGGGAGCTGCTGCAACCGCCAGGGACCAAGAAAAGTAGCACTTCGGGTAGTAAGAGTAAGTTATTATTGGCCAACCATGAGGGCAGATTCAAAAAAATGGTCAAAGAGTGTAACAGATGGAAAAAGCACGCCAAGATACAAAGGCTTCCTGTAGAATGAATGACAAGCATAAGATCACCCTGGCCTTTCGCCAAATGGGGGAGTGACATTGCAGGGCCATTCCCTGAAGCTTCATGAAGGAAGAGGTTTCTATTGGTGGCGATAAACGATTTCACAAAGTGGGTAGAAACTGAGGATGTGGCGAGCATAATGGGAAAAAGAGTTACAAACTTCACCTGGAGGAGCATAGTGTGAAGGTTAAAAATATCATAGGTGATGGTGAGCGATAACGGAAACAATTCGCCCATGAGCCTTTCAAGTCATGGTGCACCGGGCTGAACACAAGGTAGCAAATCACGTCAGTAGCCCATCCGCAAGAAAATGGACAAACGAAAGTGACGAACAAGACGATGGTCCAAGGATTGAAGAAAAGGCTAGAGTAGGCTAAGGGAGAATGGGAGGAACCACGGGGGGAATCCCCCCATAGGCTGTGATTTGGAACAGAAGCTATCATTCTGCCAGAAATTGCCATGCCTAGTAGAAGGGTAACTGAGCCGATGAATCAGGAAGGGAATAACCAAGCTTTCAAGGAGAATCTAGAAGAGATGGATGAGCTTAGGGAGAAAGTAGCACTGAAGGAGATTGCGTACAAGTCCTGGATGGAACATCATTATAACAGCAAGGTGAGGGTCAGATCCTTGAAATTGGGGGACTTAGCACTGAAAATGAATGAAGCATGTTGAGCCTAGGGTCAAAAAAGCTAGACGCAGATTGGGAGGGCCCGTACAGGGTGGCTGAAGTGCTAGGAAATGGGGCATACAAAATGGAGACTGTTAATGCAAATTTGATTCTTAGCTGGGCTTCAAGAAGCCCATACAGGGGGGTGTTGGAGATGCTCCTATACATCCTCTATTAGGCCATTCTTCTGGTGCTAATCTCGGTCAATAAACACCTGTAAAATAGCATGGGTCACTCAGGGTGGGATGTTGTGTGACTAGACCCGTTTTGATGCATAAGTCAGATATGGAAATGTGTTATGGAGGAGAAGAGCTACAGTGTAATGGAGGCAAAAAAGAGTTAATCTGCCATGCTGATGCCTTTTGGCCCTCCTTTATAGGTTGAGGGCATGTGTCTTCTTTAGATTAAGTCATTGGGCCTTTGGGCATGAAATGGATATATGGACTTACAAAGCCACACTTTATCAAGTCCACCGAGCCCGATGTTGCATCGCTGAACAATATAGGGAATTGGGGTTATCCACGTCAGAACGTTTTGGATACTTGTCTAAATTTGGTTACTAGAAGACATCCCTGTTCATCAAGGATGAACTCTGCATGTTGATTTTGTCACTCTTAGTTGTCAATATGTATTATGACCCTACCGGTGTTAGTTTGGATTCTGCCTTACGACTCTGTAAATTTTCTTCCAGGGTCATGCTTCGTGGCCCTATTGATATCAGCTTGGGCCCTGCGTCATGGCTCTATAATTATATGCTAGGATTCTGCATTGCGGCCTTCGTGATCTCAACCCGAGCTCTGCTTCGGGCCTTGTAAATTTTCTACCCGGGTTCTGCATGGTGGCACTGTTGATGTCTAGTTGGATTTTGCATTAGAGCTTTTTAAATCAAGACTCAAACCTCTCGTTTCAGCCTTATTACCTTTTACAGGGCCGTGCGTCTTAGTCCTACTATTGTCAGCCTAGACCCTGCATCAAGGCCTTCTAAATTGTGGACTTATTAACTTTTTCAAAGCCATGCATCCTGGCCCTACTAGTGTCGACCTGGAGTCCATGGAGCTTGCATCTAAGCCTTGTGAACCATAACTGCAATCTCAAATTGCAACCTTATTACCTTTTACAGTGCCGTGCGTCCTGGCCCTACTGGTGTCTGCCTGGGCTATGTGCCCGAGCCTTGTAAATAATAATGGAAATCTCAAATTGCTGCCTTATTACCTTTTTCAAGGCCGTGCATCTCGACCCTAATGGTGTTGGGCTGGAATCTGCGTCTGAGCCTTTAAAATCACAAACGCAATCTCAAATTGCAATCTAACTACCTTTTACAGGGCCGTGCGTCCTGGCCCTGTTGGTGTCGGCCAGAACTCTGCGTCCGGGCCATCTAAATCACAACCATAATCTCAAATTGTAGCCTTATTACCTTTTGCAGGGCCGTGCGTCCTGGCCCTACTGGTATTGGCTTGGACTCTGTGTCCGGGCTTTCAATATCATGACCATAATCTCAAATTGCGGCCTTATTACCTTTTGCAAGGCCATTCATCCTAGCCCTGTTGGTGTTGACATGAACTCTACGTTTGAGCCTTCTAAATCACGACCGCAATCTAAATTTGCAGCCTTATTACATTTTGCAGGGCCGTGCGTCCTGGCCCTGCTGGTGTCGGCCTGGACTCTGCATCCGGGCCTTCTAAATCACAACCGTAATATCAAATTATGGCCTTATTACCTTTTGCGGGGCCGTGCATCATGGCCCTACTGGTGTCGGCCTGGACTTTGCGTCTGGGCCTTGTAAATCACGACCGCAATCTCAAATTGTGACCTTATTACCTTTTGCAGGGTCGTACATCCTGGCCTTGCTATTATCATCCTGGACTCTTTTTCCGGGACTTTTAAATCTCGACGACAATCTCTAATTGCTGTCTTATTAAATTTTGCTGGGCCGTGCATCTTGGAAATTGCTGGTGTCGGCCTAGACTCTGGTCCGGGCCTTCTAAATCGTGACCGCAATCTCAAATTACGGCATTATTACCTTTTGCAGGGCCATGCATCCTGACCCTACTGGTTTCGGCCTGGACTCTGTGTGTGGGCCTTCTAAATCATGACCACAATCTCAAATTGCTACCTTATTACCCGAAGAAGCTTTGTTTAAGGAATCTCCCGAATCCCAATTAAGGAATTTAGGCTGCTCTTATGAGGTTATCTTTCCCTTCAACCTATTTTGAGTTTGGGTAACAGCTTCTTTGGTTGCATAAGACCATGGGTGTTTATCATCTATCTGAAGAGACTGGCCTATAGGTCTCCGGTTATCGTAAGTTCTACTTGCATATTTCGGCCTATTGAGGTTGGACAACATGTCCCTGGCTGCCGTGAGTCAAGGATACTTATTTTGGCTTTTAGCTCCGGGAATGCAGGTCTTTGGCTTTTTGTAAGCTGATGCTGCACATTTTATCATGTCGCTCCCTGCTCGTATCTCCCCGCATGCATAGGCCATGTGTGCTTTGGCCTTAAGAGACTGATTTGCATATCCCTGCCTGTGTGGGCCAGGTGTGCTTTAGCCTGAAAAGGTTGTTTTGCATCTCCTGCCTGCGTGGGCCAGATGTAATTTACCCTTAAGAGGCTAATTCGAATATCCCTTCCTGTGTGGGCCAGGTGTGCTTTGGCTTGAAGAGAATGATTTACATCTCCCTGCTTGCGTGGGCTAGGTGTGCTTTGGCCTGAAAAGGCTGATTTGCATCTCCCTGCCTGTGTGGGCCAGGTGTGCTTTGGACTGAATAGCTTGAGGTGTACTATCTAACATCTCATTGCCTAAAATATATGATTAAGTATTTCATGCTAGAATGTCTCATCTTGATGGACAGTGCTAACACACATCAGTTTAAGGAAACAAAGTAATGGATCAACTTCTTTAATACCACAGTGAGTGTTAGTGTTTATCCACGTAAATGAAAAATGTATGAAAATGTAAGTAGCATTCATATGCATAAATTAATAAATAACATAGCGATCGTACCGCCTTTTATTAAGGTTGCTATGAAGTGACCTTGCCTAAACATGCAAAGAGTTAAATTTCTCTTGCAATGATCCATCAGGGCATCGTCCTGTCGGTGTAGATTGAGGGTTGATCATCGTCCTATTTGAACATGCTGAGGGGATGTCATCGCTCTAATTAAACAAGCTGAAGGTTGATTAGTTCCCTGTTTGAATAGACCGGCTCTGTTTGTCAGGGCGAAGGGTCTGCGTGAAATGTTGATGGCTGAGCGTTCTTTGTCGTGGCATATCAGGTCGTGGCCTTGCCTTTCGTGAGGCTGAGGGGGAGTTGCTTATTATTTTACTGCCAGGCCTGCACAACCAAGCATTTCATGTTAACACTTCTTGCCTTGGCAGACATTGCTAATGCATATCAGTTTAACAATCAACATAATACATCAGATTTTGAATTTCATAGTGGGTGTTATTGGTTACCTATACAAGGTATGAAAATGTAAGTGGCATTCATCTGCATGATTTCTTAAATAACATGTGCGCTTGTACCACTTTTTCTCGAGGCTGCTATGTCTTGGCCCTGCTTGAACAGGTAAGAGGATTGAGCTTTCTATGGTGATAACCTATTAAGGTGTTACCTTGTTCGTGCAAGCTGAAGGGTGATCCTTGCCCAAACTGAACATGATGAGGTCTGATCAACGCCCTGTTTGACAAGTTGGTGGACAAGCTGATGACTAAGATTTCTTTTGTCCTGGCATATTAAGTTGTGTCCCTACCTTTCATGAGACTAAGGGTATTTTTCTTGTTATTTCACTGCTAGGCCTATACAACTAAGCACTTCATGCTAACGTGTCCAAATTTATGGACAACGCTAATAAGCATCCGTAAAAAAATGACATAATGTATCAACTCTATATTTATAGTTTTTTCTTTAAACAACCACTATATGAGTCGATTTTATTAATCATTCTATCATGCATAAATTTAAATGACAAAGGCATGTAAAATATAACTGGCACTTGAATGAATCCGTTTTCCTTTAATTAATCATGCACAGTGTCTTTGGTGGTGGTGGAAGGACTATCTCGATCTCTCGCTTCTCCGGTGGTTGAGTGGCTACTTCCTCGACCTTTTTTTCCTTCACTACAATCTCCTCTTCCATCTCCTTCCCGATCTTCACAATGTTCTCGGGCTCCTTGGTTTCTTTCCAACTCCTGAAGGTGATTGAGCTTACAGTTTGCCTCAGGTTCAATTTCGGTTGTAAGGAAAGTTTTTCAAAATCCCTAGCCTCCAACCGGGCTATGGAGGATGCTATTTGACTAACTTGGATTACCAAACTCTTGAATCTCGCAGAAAAGTGGTCCTCAATGTTTGTGATTCTAGATGTAGTTCGGTCCTCCAAGTTAGTTACCATATTTGTTATTACATGCATGAGATCCTCATGTTCCCACCTTGGTCTTCCTTCTCTAGGGTTAGATGACCCCTCATCCTTGGGGTAGGATTATTGTGGAGCTCGATTGTGCCCTTGATTTCCTTGGTATTGGGCTTGTCCCCCTTGATGATTTGGTTGAAACCCACCTTGCCTACCTTGAAAACCACCTTGGGGATTTGATTTCCCAGCTTGCTGATCTCTCCACCGAAAGTTTGGATGGTCTCCCCACCCGAGATTGTAAGTTTGGGAGTATGGATCATACTTCTTCTCATGAGATTCTCCTCTTTGGAAACCTTATCTGCACTGGTCTTGTCCATCTTGTTATCCCCGATTTCCTTGGAAACTTTGGCCTTGGCGACCTTGGTAGCCTATTTCCTTTACTTCTTCAAGCCTTTCATCTTGATGTTGAGGGCATGCATCGGTGGGGTGATCCAATGAACAAATCCCACAAGCTTTGACTTGATGCATCCACCCCTTCATTAGCTCATTCATCATGGAAGCTAAGGCTTGAACTTGTTTCTCGTGTTTGGGAGTTTCCGGATTTGGAGCCTCTTGTACCTTTGCTCTTTCTCTCACACCGAATTGTCTTGTCCCGTTAACCATGTCTTCAAACAATGCCATGGTGTCTTTCAGGCTCTTGTTGGCAATCGACCCATTACAAGCGGCATTGACCATCCTCATGTCTTCAACGGACAAACCATCAAAGAAATAATACACAATATCTCCTTCTTTGTAAGGGTGGTAGGGGCAACTAGCTAGAAACCTCTTGAACCTCTCCCAATATTCATACAAAGATTCACCCAAACGTTGAGACATGTTGCTGAGCTCTTTCTTCAAACCCGCCGGCTTAGATGCCGGAAATAATTTTTCCAAGAACTTACGCTTCATGTCAATCCATGAGGTTATACTTCCCGGGGGGAGATTGGGAGGTCGTCGACGTACCTCTCAAAGATACTATTTTTAAGCCCAATATTCTTACTAAAT
>JAULKM010102296.1:0-25629 GCA_032355605.1 Rubia tinctorum | reverse complement strand
GCAGAAGCCAAATTGAAAGGCCAATACTTAGTTTTATTTTTTTTTAAATTGGGCCCCACAATTAATAAATATTTTGGGGCCTGAGGCAAGCCCATCAGTTGCCTCAACTGTGGGCCGGGCCTGCTCCCACCCTGGACCTAAAAATTTTGGGGTCCAAAATATAGTTGTGTTTTTTTTATTTGTGTTTTTGATATTTTATGCTTTAATTCGGTAAATTTGGGTCATTTAATTTAAATATGGGTCATATTAAAATCTGGATTATATTTGACGAACTAGATTAAAATATTAAATTACTTTTTGACTCATTCAGTTACTAAGTTTTCTTTTTATTATAAATACGTATTTTTTAAATTATCCTTTTCTTTTATATTTTTCATTTGAAAAAAAAATAGTGAGCTTAATACTTATTTATTTTCCTGCCTTTAAATTTTAATGATCAACACTTACTAATCGATCAAAAGAGCATTTATTTAAATTTACATAGTCTCTATATCAATTGTACATGAAATTATTTCCTTTGCATACTAAAAAATATTGCAATCTAAAATGAAACAATAAAAATGGAATAATAATAAAATTAAGATAAATGGTCTAACAATAAAGTTTATAAATTACTTTGGAAAAAAATATGAATATGCTTTAGCATAGATATAAATAAAAATAGAATTTGTAATTCGGTGAATTAAAGATTAAATATGTTACTAAATTTGGAAGTCTACATTGTTTTTTTGTTCGCTAACATAGCATCTTATACCATATTTTGGTCTCCGAAATCAAAACCACGTTCTTTCAGTACCCCACAAATTAAAAGTGAAATTTCTGGTCTCTAAAACCAGATTTTGGCTAGTTTTCTGGTTAAACTTCGCATGTGCAATGCACGTGATTCTTTTTTTGGGTATGGACAGGGGTAGTTTAGTAATTTTACATTTAATAAAAAGTTTCCATTTAAAACTCCACAATGTAATTAACTCCATTCAAACCCATATACAATTCACTCCATTCCAAATATTTATCCTCCGCCATCTCTGCTAATTTGTCCCCGTCCTCCGTCGTATATCTCATATCGTCCACCTCTCCTCCTAAATCTTCCTCCGCCTCCTCCTAAATACTCCTAAGCCCCCAAATACTCCTTCATCTCTTCCCAAGTCTTGCAATATATATTCCAATCTAATCTGATTGAATTCATATCGAGTTCCAGCGTCTCCTCTGTCTCCTCCAGGTTTTATGTGGCTGGATACTTGAAATGCACGTGTGACCGACGTGCCATATTTGTAACGCTAACATGCCGGAGAATTAGGGAAGAAAGTTTTATGGTTGTCCATTAGGTCGAGCTGATTGCGATTTTTTCAGATGGTGCGACAAGGGTTGTTGGGAATGTGAGGTTGTGTATGAGGTTATTGAAGGAATTCAGGAGAGGAATCGTGTGTTGGAGGAAGGGATGGCAAAGTTGGGTGGCAAAGTTGCTGATCTGAAATGTGAGCTTGAAAGGGAGTGTGAGGAATGCATGGTTCAAATTGCTGATCTCAAAGGTGAGTTTGAACTGGAATGTCAAATTTGCAGGATGGTGAAGAACTCTCAATTGGTGCATTTCGTTATTGCAATTTTCCTTGCAATGATGCCGATTAGCATTAATTGAACGAAGTTTAGTGCTGAAGTGAGTTGCCCCTATGCCTTTTGTTTTAGAATTTGTTTTGCTGGATGTTTGAATTTTGTTCATGTTTGTAATAGACTAGTTTGTTGAAGGAATTGGTAAAGAGTTTGGTTAAGAGATTTGTATGTTTGAATTTAGTTCAATCATATGTTTGAATGTAGTTCAAGTTTGCAATGTTGAAGAATGAGTACTTGGATTGTGAAGGATTTGGATGTTTGTAATAAGCAATGGAGCATGAAAAAGTGAACAAGTATTCATTCATAACATTTGTTTGATCATCAATACAACCTTATGAACCCTATTTCATAGACAAAATGAAATAAAACAAAAGGCTAATCTGGTTCTAGACCAATCCAAACCAAAAAAGGCTAATATAAACCTGGTTCTAAACCAATCCAAACAAAGGCAAAACAAAAGCCAAATTTTCTGCTAAACCAAAAAATTCAAAACATATGGCAAACAATGCAACAGTAAGGTTCTAGACCGAATCGAACCCAAAACTAAACTACTATGCAATCCATCCGGTAGTATGCCGGTTTAGTGGTTCTCTGGAAATAGCCATGCATCATCACGCATCTCGGAATATTCAGCCTCTTTATAGCCCGATGATGACGAGCCCTTGTAGGTGAGCTTTGTGTGTCCAACTTGGTGGCATGAGCTACACTTGTATTCCCATTTCGCCCATATATTTTCATACATAGAAACCAAAGAACCCAGAAAACTTCATTAACATATACCATTAAACATGGACCATAATCTATCATAGAAAGCCTAAGTTAACAAATAAACTTCACCTGAGGTGGTTTAGAAGATGAGGACTGAGCTACATTTGTGGGTGGTTTTGCTGGTTCTATTTGTTCAACTTCTTTTGCCTACATATTGCCATATACAAAAATGGCCAATATTAGAGAAAAATTTCTTCAATATATACCACCTAATTAATAGACCATAAGTAATGAATTAAAATAAACCCGTGGGGGTTTTGAAGTTGAGGACTCAGCCGCATTTGGAGTGGTTTGATCTGCCTTTGTTAGTTGAGTTTGAGCAGTAGGTGCTGCCGGTGGGACTGAATCGGCAGCTACGGTTGGACACCTTTACGAATTATGCCTAATATGCTCACACAGAGAGATCTTGTATGAACTCATCTTTCCAACTCTAGACAACTTCTCATCTTCCCCATCTTTCTTGACTTTTTTCTCAGTCAAATCAATTCATCCGCATATTTTTTCCTCTCAACTTTGGGGGTCTTCTTGGTAACCTTATGTCAAAGGAGGGTAGCAAATTGTGTTCATCCGTCTTATACCATAACTCCAAACCATTAATGGGATGGATAATCTGGTTGTATGCACTTGTGTATACATGCATGTAGTAGCAAGAATGCATGAAATATACTGCATCTTCCTTAACAAAACTGATAGCAGCAACAACATGAGGGCAGGGTATTCCTGTAAGGTCCCATTTTCTGTAGCTGCATGACCTTAACTTCAGATCAACCGCATAACTTCCCCCATACACACAACTCACTTGAAACTCCAAATAACCACTTGGAGTAGCTAAACAACTATTTGAGGCATAGTGGTTAACTTCAAGCTTATTCCTTATCTTAGGCCCAAACTGTTGACCCATTCTTGCAATTGAAACCCTTTTTTTAAGTCGATCCATGAAGTAAAATCTGACAGCTTCCAACATCGTTAGAAAGGGCTTATCCCTCACGTGTAATATCACTTTCTTGAAACACTCACATATGTTATTGATGAGGATATCACACTTTGACTGAGTGTTGAAGAAAGCTCTTGACCACTCCCTTGGATTTGTTCTGGCTTCTAACCACTTCAAAGCACCAGGATCTCGAGCCTTGATGTCTTTCAAATGGTTCAAAAATTGGGCTGGATGGGTACACTTGGCTACAACCCAGATCATTTCCTTCAACTCCAAACTGGATTATGAACCCTTGAAGTTCTTGTACGTATGACATGTACATAGTATGTGTTCTGCATATGGTATTAACTCTTTCATAGCAGCTGCAAGTCCCTGGTTTGACAGCCACAAAATCAGTTTCATAATAAAAAATCCCATATGATCATAATCATAAATTCATGGCATAAATAGTTATACCTTCTGCTTATCTGAAAGCAAAGTCCAACCTGGTTCATTCTTGATGTTGATGTCATACTGCAAAACAAGAACCATAGCCAGCTACTTTTGTTCTCTATCTCAACCACGACATAAGCCACAAGGTATATTTGATCATTCCCGTCAAGCTTAATAGCCGCCAATAATATACCCTTGTGAGTCCCGATCAGATGGCATCCATCCAGTCCTATCAAGGTTCTGCAACCAGTCATAAACCCCCATTTTGCAAGCATCAAAACAGACATAAATTCTGCCAAATGCTTCATTTATAAAATCATTCTTATTTGTCTGCATCATAACTGTCAAATTAGGGTTGGCCCGGAGCAACTCACTACAATAGTCCCTCATAATTGTATATTGTTTCTTGTAGTCTCCCACAATCTCATCAATTACCCGCTTCTTTGCCTTAAATTCAACATCACTAGATATAGTAATCCTTATGTCGTTATGAACTTTTTGCATAAGCTCTGAAATATTCATGTCAAGTCACCCTTGTACCTCTCACTTAGGTATTTGTAACTGGCACACCGTGGAGGTATGTAGGACTACAGAAATGGGTTCTCAACGGTGAAGTTAGCTCCCAACTTTTTATCTTTTTCCTGAAGTTAATCGAAACCATTCATTTGTATTTACCTGTGTTTGTTGAACAAACTACCTCCTAAAACTTTTATTCTTAAACCGGATCCTCCTACTACAAACTGTCACGTGGTGTGGTGTTTGCATGTCAACCTAAACTCATGTTTAGAAACAAATTCTTGCCCAAGATGGAACTCCACATCATTGTTACCAATCGACGACATAAACCTTTTGTGAACCCTGGCCCGCTCTTTCTCAACATCCTCATCATCTTCAAAACTAGTCTGACTTTGTTGATCCCCTTCACCAATAACCTCACCCGAATCTGATTCAGCCGTATTGCCATCCAGTTTTGCTTTGGATGCTTCCCCCTAGCTTCTATTTTCCCTAAAAATAGACTCCAATGTTTTTTCCTATCATTCATAATCACCTCTAACTGATCATCACCATCCACATCAAATTTTGGGTCTACAAATTTCCCATCTTTATTCATCCTGTTCGACTGCCTCAACCGCTGGAGCTTGTTCCCAATTTTCTCTGGTCCCTGATGAGCTTTTTCCACATTTTTCTGCTCCTTGATGAGATTTTTTGTGTCCTTTCCCTTTCTTTACCTTACCAATGAACTTACTGGCTGCACCGCCTTGTTCCTGAACACTCTATTTCTTTTCATCATCTCCGAAATCACCTTCTATCGAAACTCCTTCTACAAAATCCGCTTCTTTCCCCTGCATTTCATTTTCTCCAGCATCTTCTCATCCTCCTTTTTGGCTGACTGTCTAGCCGTTATTATCTTAGCTTCACAAATGACTTCTTCACTAGCTCAGAATGCCTCTTCCTGCTTATCAGATCTGAGAGTGATCTCTGGAGCAACTTTAGCTGTTGGAATATGTTGAGAAAGCTATGTCAAAGGACCCTCATCATCCATTCTTTCTGGATTATCTAGATATATCACCCCGTCAACTTCTTTCAATTCCTCTACCGGACCTTGTCTTATCTGAGGCTCAACATACACTCATTTTTTCCCAATATTCTACGATCCTGCCTCTCAGACCTTGACACATTCTGGTAATAACTCACAAGAGCAGAGGCCGATTCCTCATTGTTCTGTCTTTTGGGTGTTTGTGCTTCAAAAAAAATCCTGGTCTCTTCCTTCCCCTCATCATCTTCTTCTTCTCAGTTTCTGATAGCTTCACATTCAGACAATTTTCAGAGCCAGCCTCCCCATTTTCCCAATCCAGATTCTCAATTGCAACCTCCTCTTCTTTCCCAAACAACCTATCATCAGCTTTCATAGCCTCCTCACCAGAATGCCAAATCATATAATTCCAATAATACCCAAAGAAATAAATGTCAACCACTCCATTCTTAACCCCTATACTAGCTATTTCCTTTGACTTTTTAAGAAAAACTATTAACTGATCTACAAATATTGAACTAAACCTCATCCCTTGGTCCAGAAACACTCCATATATCGATCCCCTATAACCCAAATAGTTATATGCAGAAACCAGCTTACCCAATTTGAAATTGCCAGCTTCACAATAATCAGATATAAACAGTGCCACCAACATACATCGGAAACGGTTCCCAGATCAATTTACTATGACCGTGTATTCTAATAGATAAGCACTTGGCACCAGGAACTGAAAATTAAACAACAATTGATTACTATAAATAATAAATCACAACCCTACCTAAATTAAAATATTAACTACCTAACAGGGCCTACACAATATATTAAAACTTTCTTAGAATATTTTAATCCCATCCCACATAAAATATTATTCATAATCATAACTAATCAAAGCAACACTAAAACTCTTATGTATTAACTAATTCATGTGGAAACATTGTTCTACTCTAACTGGTATTCATCCATTAGCAAAAAAATAGGGGACCACTCCATTCAAAAGGAGAAACCAAATAATTTACTATCCATCTACCAGTGGGGACTACAATCAATATATATCTCTTCATGCTTACAGATTATACACACTCCGTGTTCAAGAGCTTTATTTTCCTCACCAAAACAATAACCATGTTCTAGCAGCACCAACCTCTTATCTTCATCCATCGTCACCTACATTCGCACAAGCCAACCCATCACCATAAGACTATAAAACTAAAAACTTCGATGGAAAAGGCTAATCACAACAGAGAATTCGATGATTTTTGTAATTTCCTAGGGTTCCGTCAGAATCGGCCGTGTAACGAGTTGGCGGCGCCGCCGGCTTTATGGGTATGCATAGTGGGCCTAGATGTCAAGGGAACAAACCCGTACAATGAGATTAAACATGAACGCCACCTACCAATCACAGAGGTCGCAATTTCGGTGAGATTCAGAGCTTTTTTTGGATTAAATTTTCTGATTGGGGAAAATAAAAGGCGGATTTGGGGTTTGTAATTCTAGGTTTGGGTAATTCGAAGGGTTTGGGAAAACTTTTTATTTTTATTTTTTATAATTACAAAACTACCTCTGGCTATACCGGAAAAAAATACGTGCATTGCATGTGCGACATTCAACTAGAAAACCAGCAAGAATCTAGTTTTAGGGACCGAAAATTTTACTTTGAATTTGTGGGGTACTTAAAGGACGTGGTTTTTGTCTCGGAGACCTAAAGATGGTATAAAATGCTATGTTAGGGACCAAAAAACTAATTTAATCAATTTGGAATATTATATTAGATGATTCAAACAAAGTAATATTTTTTAGCGTTTTGATTTATGTCCCTCTGTTTTTATTTTTAATATTTTAATAAAAATAAAATAAGTGTGAAGTGAGCTCCTGGCATTGCACTTGATTATGTTACAATCTCCAATAACTATTTTTAAAGTATCTTGTATCAAAATAAAAAAAGATAAAGTATTGGGAAATATCGTCTTTCCATAATCTTATGGAAAGACGGTGTTTAATTAGAAATATATAAAGATAAAAGGTTTTTGTTGCAATATTTATTATGCAAGACGCAGTAGTTATATTTTATGACCTAGTTAATGCAACCCAAAATTTTTATATTTATTTCTTCTAATTTACAGTTTAAATCTTGGTCTTTCCATAACTAATGGAAATACCGCCTTTCTATAACTAATAGAAATACCATCTTTCAAGATACGGACTCAATAAATAAATAAATAAATAAATAAATATACGATCCCAAAAAAACATTTCGCACAGACAGGCCCTACACGGCGGTTGAGACTTCGGCTGAAACCCTGCGTTCATAGGATTCCTCCACCACGACTCCCGATTCAACTGCGGTTCCTGTTGACCAGCTGGCGCTGATGTCGGAATGCAGTAGTGAAGAAGCGGGTGCTATAAAATGTGATTCAAAGCCAATGTGCGGTATGGACGACATAGACACTTATACCAGTGATGATGATTAAGAAGAAGTGATAGCAATAGTGAAGAAGCTGGTGCTATAAAACATGAATCGAAGCCGGTGCGTGGTATGGACGACATATAGACTAATAGTAGTGACGAGGACGAAGAAGAAGAAGAAGAAAGTGATAGCAGTAGTGAAGAAGCCAGTGCAATCAAATGTGATTCGAAGTCGGTGCACGATATAGACGACATAGACACTGATAGCAGTGAAGAAGAAGAAGAAAGTGATAGCAGTTATGAAGGAGCCGGTGCTATAAAACGTGATTCGAAGCCGGTGCGTGGTATGGATGACATCAACACTTATAGCAGTGATGTATGAAGTCTAGAGTCACGGTTTGACCAATCAATAAAAATATTTTTTCAATTACTTTTAAAATTGAATTATAATTATGAGAAAAGTGCTTTTATAACCTTACCTAGTTCACACAAGTTCCAATATAGCCTTTTGATAATTGAAAGTGCAAATATAACCCTAAATAGTTAGTGTAAGTGCAAACGTACCCATTCCGAAAAACTTAGGCCATAATTAGATGAAAAGTCGATTTTACCCATGTGAAAAAAATAAATAAAAAAAGAATAAAATTACATTTTACACTCAAACCCTTATCTTTTTTATTCTCTCTTTCTTCTCCCTCATTTCTTTCTTCTTCTCCACTAATTCTTTCTTACTCTCCTTCTCAAGAATCCACCACCTTCTTCTTTGGGCTGCAGCGGTTCCGCCTCCTCATGGATCGAGCACCACTAGCGAACGAGAGACTCAGTTGTCCACCACTACAGAAGCAACACCAAAGCCACTGGTGGTGCAGCTGAAAGCGTCGGAGCTCTGACGAGTGTTGCTCGCGACTACTGGTGGCTCGTGGATGGATTACAACTAGGGAAGGTGATACAATTAGGAAGGGTGTGCGGTGCGGTTGCTGAATCCAAAACCTCTGAATATGTTTGTCTGCCATATTTAGATATGACGGATCCTCTGCGCATATTTCGACTTGTACCCAGTAAGTTGATTGTGCCTGTATCGGTTAGGACAACGAATTCTCTCATATATTTTTTGTTGTTGCATTCATTTACATTTTTGTGTTGCCTGCTTATTAACATCCGTAGATTGTGTATTAGATTGGAATAGGTTAATCCTTTCTTCGGTGAGAGTGGATCAAATTTCAATTTTGGTAGTTTCAGGTTTTATCATATGATGAAAATAATTCTATTTCTGCTAATGAATTTCTGTTGATGAAAGAGGGGGGGGGGGGTCCGATGACGATGCCTTCTTAGAAAACAAGACTTCAGCCAACCTACTGGTGGTTCACGACTGGATCTGGTGCAAACAGGGCTCGCCGGACATTGAGGCTTATTAAAGGGGACGCGACTGAAGGTTGGCGCTGGGACTGAGCTCGTCGGTGATGGTTAACTTGTGAAAGGCCTGATTGGGCGGACTGGTGGTGAGATGGTGGTGAGAAGGTGGCAAGCTGGCGGTGTTGGTGGTGGCATGAGGACAAAACTGTCCTAACACTTTTAAATTTTAGGCTAAAGGTAATTTTAGTCATTTTATATGTGGTCAACATAGGTCAACGTAGAAAATGGAGACTTGGAGTTATATTGAGACTTTCATCAACTAGTTATTGTTGTTTTTGCACTAAAAATTATCTGAGAGTTATACTAGTATTTACTCAAGTAGGTAGGGTTATAATGGTCATATCCCCATAATTATTTATACATTGATATACATTTTAAAAGTTTTTGCAATAAATAAAAACAAACATCAAATCACCTTATTACTTACATAATTATAATGATTAGTTGATATCACTACAACAAACATCACCTATTACCTCGGTTCAACAGACCTTTTTACCTCGGGTTTTAGTCCCAAAAAAACCTAGGTAAATACTACTACAGTAAAAAATAATCTTTTTTTACCTCGGTTCAGAACCAAGGTAGACAATACTTTTACCTCGGTTTTGGACCGAAGTAAGCAGATTTGTGAGCAACGTCAGTTCAAGCAAAATGATCGATGATTGGAGTTTGTAGCTGCGACATCGTTAAGAACAACATCGGCGTGCATATGGAGCGACGTCGATGTAGAAAAAAGCCAGATGAGGGGACTACAATTGCTGCGACATCGTCAATGTTGATGTCACAGATAAATAATAGTGACGTCGAGGATAATGGTTTGCGACATTGCATGCTCGAGGGCACCATTGTCGTGTGCTTGTTGATGTGGAAGGATGTTAAATATGACGTCGTTTTGTATGGGCGATGTCGCAAAAAAAAGCTGTCGGTTTATACGACGTCGGTAAGGTTTTGTCAGTTCACCGATTTGTGCAACGTCACGAATTAGTCTCAAAGGCATCGGTTCTTGTACAATATTATAACATTTAATATTTGATTACACAAACATTTGATTCTCATATTCGTAACGTGTTACCTAATGTTCCATAACTCATGAAATGTTTACACATCATACGACGATCAATTGTTGTGCAATTGATGTCCGAAAGAATGAGAATGCAAGGAACCAACAAAACTAGAATAATGATGGAAAATACATGTTAGAATATATTAAAAAACACGAGGTTGATATGAAATTGAAACATTAATTGTATTGAAAATACATTGTCTATGTTTCACACTGAAAGTCCATCAATATTGTCCTATTACAAAGAATACATACGAAACAAAATTTATGTTAGAATTGGGCGGTCCCCTAGTGATGTACACATAATATAGTCATACGCAGACGACATTAATTTAACCGTTCAAAAAGTACTTGGTCAGCTTGAAAGCGACGTTGCATGCAGTGGAGAACAAAGTCGCAAAGTCCAATAAAAGAGCAACATCGGACATTCTTAGATATGACAATCATTTCATAGCATTTGCAACATCGGTCATCGTCCGGTCCCATATTGTATGGGATGATTATCTATGACCGACGTCGCACATTCAACATGTGTTCATACGAAGACAAGATTATTGTCCACAATCAGCCCTAATCTAAGCCTTTTATCACACCTTATAAACATTGCATTATCTAGAAAACACGAAAAATATACACTATATAACATGTTACACGGTCATCATACTTCATAAAAATATCCAATCTTTGATCAATGAGAAAGAAAAACATATAGAAGGTATATGGTAATAAAAATGGGAAATGGACATGGAATGGATATGAAACTAGCTCAATTATTTTGAAATCGGAGATGCTCCATCCTCGTATGCTTGTTGATTTTTTAGAGAAGCAATTTGATTGAGTTCTTTATTGGCTGTATTGGTGTGAAATGGAAAGGATGGTATGTAGTTGGGTTTGTAGAAGGAGTGTTGTTGATGGGAAATGTGTGTTGTTGTTGAATGTTATTGAAATGAAAATTTGATGGGGGAATTTTGGGTTCAAATTTTGGGCTCAAATTTTGGTTCCCGCTGGAAAATTCAATTCAGACAACGTTGCAAAGGAGTCAATTTTGGACTCATTTTGTACGAAAAATTTGCGACATCGCACATAAGGGTCACAATCTAATTTAAGAAAAGTATAGTAAAATACTCCCTGTTAAGATTGTCACCCTTAACGACGACCCGTTTATACACAAATAAGAACACCATTATTCTGAAAATGTGAATAACAAATTGTTATCTCTAATTTTACATTTCAAGTTCTCTCACTCTGTCGGAGGGACTTAAGTGCAAATTATAAATGCACACTGGCATTTCCAAACCCGATTACGATTGGCCTGAAAAGAAACTTTGACATCTGAATTTGAACTTATACTTACCGAGGGTAATGAAGAAACTGGTCTTGTTCCACATATACTTCCACAAGTTCTTCCGAATGACACCTTGTATACTTGAAAGTAATCTCCAACAATCTATGCGAGGCCATGTACCGTCGTTTTAAAAATTATGATGGACAGAATTCTATCATCTTTTTATTTCTTCAAGATCAAGAATATGAAATTTCATGTGATTCTATGTGGTGGAAATTATCGTTCTCATAACTCTTATCGTAAGGGTATTAATGGAACACTAATAAAAATGATGGACGATTTCCCCGGTATATCCATCCATGACTAAACCAGAACATTGTGGTCGTGAATTGGTGAATCAATTAAGTGTATCTCCAGTTTTACATTTCAAGTTCTCCCACTCTGTTGGACGGACCTAAGTGCAAAATTACTGTTAGTCCGAAACCCGATTACGATCGGTCCTAAAAGAAACTTTGACATGCGAAGTAGAACTTATACTATTCGAGGGTTATAAAGAAACTGGTCTTATTCCACAAATACTTCCACAAGTTCTCCCGAATGCGGCTTGTGTACTTGTAAGTAATCTTCTACAATTTACTCTAGGCCATGTACTATCACTTTAAAAAATTTGACGGACAGAATGCTATTATATTTTTATTTCTTCGAAAACCAAGAATATGAAATTTCATACGATTCTATGTGGTGGTTCCCATCGAACTGGGCGTCTATAAAGTTCTTCGGTTGTGCTAAAATCGATTCCCATCGAACTGGACGTCTACGAATTTCATGAACATTTATAAACGTCAATTAGTAGTGTCTAATATACTATTAACCGTTATTAAGGTCAATTATGTTTGTTTTGGTCAAACGTGGGCCCAGTTTCTATGCTAGTGGGACGAAATGGTGAGGCCCACTTTAATGCAAATCGACGTCGATCACATGTTGGTCAATTGTCACTAAACACGACAAATATGCGACGTTGCATATGCCGTTGGTCAAACATATGCCTGTTACTATGTTTGTGGCTGAAATGGTGAAACTCACATATAGATTAGCCGACTTCGCTCTAACGTCGGTACCATGTTGGTTTGGTCGACTGATCTGCGATATTGCTTCATCCGAGGTGGAATTCACAACTATTCGAAATGGCTATATATTTGGAGCCCACCTCATAGATCTGTAAACATTCAACTTTGCCTCAAATTTCAACAGTCCAGGAAATCCATCTTTTTGAAGATATGCTTCCTAGATTCGTTAGAATACTTTCATTTTTGTATTTGTCATCAAATTTGATATGCATATCGTGTATGAATGTGTTTTTTTTTGTATTGAAATTCCAATGGATGTTAGCTCTAGTTTGTAGGAATTTAGGTTTTAATTTCTCAGCTGTTAACCGTCCCTATATTGTTGTTTACAACCTTTGTTTGCTCCGGATCATGCCGTTGATAATACGTCTGTTATAATTGTACTTAATTACAAGTACCTTTTTAGAAATTCTAAACTGTATATTGCTGATATGTTTTGCATCTTTTCCGAAACTAAAAAGGAAACAAAACAAAAAGTCCTAATTCTATTCGGTTTAAATTGCTTACGAGTATATGTTTTGCACATCTTTTCCAAAACTGAAAAGGAAACAAAACAAAAGGTCCTAATTCTATCCGGTTTTCTAATTTCATTCTGTATCTATAAATATCGAAAACCTCGTTCAAATTATCTACATATACTACCTCTTGCGAGAAGAAAACAAACCCTAATAATCTCCTTGAACTTTTAACCATGTCGAAGGATTCCTCAGTGACATTACCCGATCAATTGTGTGTTGATTCTTGTCTCTGGTTCGACCGCGCTATAAACCGGCTCGAAAAGAACCAAGCTCGCGATCTGGAGCTTCTGGAGGAGCGACAAACTCGCGCCATGGAGCTCCTCAGAGAGGCGCAAGCTCGATCTATGGAGTCTCTGAAAGAGAAGCGTATTAGAGAGACGCAAGAACTAACGCAAGCTCGAATCATACAGCATCTATTTGAGACACACAGAGAAAAAATCTTGTCCGAAAAGACTGTAGAGAGACAATCCTCGGCGGTTGAGACTTCGGGCAAAACCCAGCGTTCGGAGGATTCCTCCACCGCGGCCCCTGGTTCAGCGGCGGTTTCTGTTCAGCCGGCGGCGTTGCCGGAATGTGAAGGTTTGAATACACAGCCACTGATCGAAGTTTTAAGAGCTTTTGTCCACTTCAAGGTTGGTTGTTTGTTTGTCTCTTCACCATTATATATACATGCATGTGATATTTTCTTTGCTCTT
This sequence comes from Rubia tinctorum, assembly GCA_032355605.1. NCBI lineage: Eukaryota > Viridiplantae > Streptophyta > Magnoliopsida > Gentianales > Rubiaceae > Rubia > Rubia tinctorum. The sequence goes on along the minus strand of JAULKM010102296.1, from coordinate 11,852 downwards.
GTGCGTCAAGAGTCTCACGAGATCATGAGTTACCTCTACATATTTCTAATTGACTTTACATGATCCCTTTATGATTTTGTCCATGTTTGCGCAATGAATAATATCGCTTCACGTACGGCTAAACCCTTTATGTTTCTGTCCATGTTTGAACGATGTGTAATATTGTTGCACGTTGATATATAAGATTAAGAGTCACCTCTACATGGTACTAATTGCCTTTACGTGACCCCTTTTTGGTTTTGTTCATAATTGCGCGATAAATAATACCACATACTAGTATGTTTTGCCTGGGACCCTTTTATGTTTCTGCCCATGTTTGCACGATGTATTGTACTGTTGCGCATTAATATCTAAGATCATTGGTCACTTCTACATAGAAAATATTCATTACTCTGATACTTTTTGTGTTTAGTGTGTCTGATTTTCCATTGTTTTTATGTTTGTAGACCTGCTTGAGAGAAAATCTGCCAGAAGAGTTAGCAAAAAGAGCAGAGAAGCCAATGGGAGAGATGCATGCACAACTAAACAGGCTTGTTTCAGAGGCTATAAAACGAGAATTAGGTATTAATGCAAAAGAGCTCCACACTGCATGTGATCAGGACAGGAACCGTGATTCAAAGCCGGTGCGCGGTATGGACGACATAGACTCTGATAGCAGTGATGAAGAAGAAGAAGAAAGTGAAAGTGAAAGCAGTAATAATGATGAAGAAGAAGGGATTAATTTTGATGAATCTGGTTCTGATTCAGATGGAGATTCCTCTGCCGGTTCCGGTGATGTGCGTGAGAGCTCCGGTACTGAGGATCCAGAATGGGTTATTGTCTGAACGGAAATTTGGATTTGGTTTTTAATCAACGGTGTATGGTTTAGTTATTGTTTCATACTGATGTTAGTACAGGCGACACTGATTCATGCGCAATTCTCACAAATTTATATCCTTGACAACATGAATTTACTCATCAAATGCTATAAATATCCAACATATATATAATACTTGGAACTTATTTTCTCCAAAATATTTGTATTTTTTAGAATAGCATTAAGGTCAGGTTCTTCCGAATTTATACATGAATTCGTTCTATAAATATTTTTTTAAGATTGATACTATTTAAAATAGTTTTAATTCAAGTACAACGTATCAACTCAAGTACAACATATCCGTTCGGTTAAAGACCGTCGTGCATCGACTTAGAGATGCACAACTTTGTCACAGACGGCGGTCGAAGATCCACCGTGATTCATCCCCGCCGTTAAGGGGAGGCCTGCACTAGTTATTAAAGAAAATTAAATCGTTTGGGGATGTTTAAAAATTCGACCCTTTATTTTGATTAAACTGGCCAAAAGGTTTGCATTCAAGTGATCGTTACATAATTATGGATGAAACCATTTACATAGATGTGCTAATTAATCATTACATTTGTAATCAGAAATTTGTTTATAGATGACGCACAAGGGCGCGACTAAATATTACAATTCTAATCAACGGTTTGGATAGCAATAAGAAGGGTATTCGTAAAGGATAAGTGGTCCTCGTTAGGGGTGTTCATATGTCAGAGCGGGTCTGTTGTCCCGGTCCAAATTGACCCTAAAATTTGGGTCAAATGGATCGAGTCGGATCTTAATTTTCATAGTTTAGGGTTGGGTCGGTGGGTCATGGGTCAACCCAAATTGACCAAAGTCATAAAAATAGTAAAAAAATTATAATTTATTTACATAAAAAATAATTTTTAAATGTAATAATTTTTAAATAATAAATAAATTATGATTTATTTTTATATAATTTAAAATAAGAAATATTATATTATATGTTATTCACTTAATAAAGAAAAATACAACTATTTTTATTTTACTTAGAATACTTTTAATATTTCAATTAAAAAATATAATTTTACTAAAATCTATTTATATAATTATGAATATATATTTCATATATTAATCAAAATATTATTTATAATTAATAGTAGTTTTCCAAAATTATTTTTATATTTATAAAAAAATCACGAATGTTAAACTTTTTTATGAAGTAAATTAATGGTGGGTATATTGTATTGAGTCCGTCTCTGTAAAGACGGTCTTTCCATAAGTTATAAAAAGACCAAGTTTTAAACTGCAAATTAGAAGAAATTAAGATAAAATGTTCAGGTTGTATTAATCGGCTCATAAACTTATAACTACTACATATTACATAATAAAATTAAAATATTGCAACTAAAACCTTTTACCTTTCTATAATTCTAATTCAACCCCGTCTTTCCACATGCCTATGGAAAGACGGTCTTTCCCAAAACTTTGCCAGATTGTATTATACTAATTATTTTTATGATATTTTTCAAGAAAATGAGGTAAAATTGCAAAATGGGTCTAAACATGTCGATTTGGGTCAAAATCAGACCTGACCCATTTTGACCCGACCCACTCGACCCAAATGGGACATTGACCCTACCCGACCCGACCCATATGGGGCCGAGTCAAAACGGGTCAGGACGGGTCGGGCAACTTGAACACCACTAACCCTTGTTGTGTAGTAGTTTAGTAATGTCGACCCGAAACCACCAATTAAAACCAATCACAACAAGCATCGAATTAAACACACACAATTTAGTCCATCCATACTTTTGATCAACTATCAATGCAATAAAAAAGAAGAAACTAAAGCCACCCTTCCCCAATTAATAGTCTGGTCAGTCTCCATTTAACCCGTCCATATCCTTTCACCAAACTATAAGACCAAACCCGGTCCTTTTGATTACCAAAAATGATTTTTGTGGCAGTTTTGAATCATTTCTAGTGCGTAGAATTATCTTTAATTTGAACCCGAGAGGATACCGAATAAACGATCTATGATAGATCGAAATCTAATCCTCATAAACGGATTCGCCAAAGGTCCATCATTTAAATCACTACAACACAAACATGCTATTGGGATGCTAAAATGCGTCCCAATAGGCCTCTATTGAGACGTTTCCATTGATAGGACGCTTTTAAAAGTGTCTTTTAAATTACCCGTTATCGCTAGTCCCTATAGATCATGGGTCGCTTTTTTAATCGACCATATAGTAAGATATAGGGTTGCTTCTATGCGTCCAATTATATTCTCTTGGCACGTTTAATTTATAAGTGTCCTAATATATATCTATTATGACGCTTATAAATGCCCCAATTTTTTTTATATTGGGTCATTTTGTAATGTCCTAATTACATGCTCTATTAGGACGCTTTCAACCAGTGTCACACAATTTTGGGACGTTTAATTCATAAGCGTCCTAATATACATTTATTGGGACGCTTTTTGTATAAGCGTCCCTATATAAGTATCCTTATATCACTTTTGTGTTGTGGTGCTTGAGGGTAGCTTGGCGGTATGCTGCAGTCGCCGGAGCTTGGCGAATGTGGTTCTTGGTGGGTGATAGAAGATCATCATGTGGTGGTACTCCGGTGGAGGTTTGAAGAAAGCCAAGGTCGTGCGGTTATGCTTTCTGAAATTTCAGTTTGTCACATGGTTGAAGAAGACAAGAGTAAAAAAGACATTTTAACTTTCTAAAATTTTGAGTTCAAGTTTCTGTCTCAGCAAGTTCTCCTGGGACAAAAGGAGTATAAACTTTGGTGATCAATAAACTAAGGCATCAAACATTTACCTTTACATTTACCATAATTTACAACAAAAGATTGATTGGGACTGTTTGTGTATAATCTACTCCCTCTGGTCGTCAAATATTGGCACTGATCAGGGGGCACGGTTTTTATGGGTAGTAATCATTATTGCACTTTTGTGGGATGAATTGATATGAGAAGTGACTGGCTCCATTTTTTAATTCAGAATTTAGGGTGGACAACGCACAAAATGTTGTAAATTTTGGAAAATGACAAGGATAAAATTGGAATTTCTGGTTCTTGTCTCCACCTTTAAATAGAAAATGTGTAAGAGTGCCAATAAAAAAAACCTTCCAAAAGAGGAAAGGGTGCCAATATTTAAAAATTGGAGGGAGTATATCTAGTCGTGTTGTTCATTCAAAGAAGTGTGACTATAAAATAATACTCCCTCCGTCCCAGAGAAATTGACACATTTTAACTTTTGAAAGTCAACTGATTTAATTTTCAACAATTAATATCTTTATTTATGTGTAATTTTTTTTATATAAAAAATAACAATTTAAAATAGATGTTATGATGAATCCAACAACATATAACATAGTAATAGTTTTACATATATAATAATAGAATTTAATAGTTGAGATTGAGTTTTTTTTTACTTTCAAAAAAGTTAAAATGTGTCAATTTCTCTGTGATTGAGAGTATACTCTAATTCAAAGTCTTTTTGCTAGCTAATGAGTAAAAGGATAGAGTATTTGCTCGAAAATAAACTCTCATAAATATATTCGACGAGTCTCCATCATGTTTGCATTGGCAAGAAACAAGGGGCATTTAGACGTAGACAGCTCCATACATTACTGTATAATTTTTAAAATAAAAAAAATACTCGAAGTATTTTTATTACGATGTCATTTTCTCTCAAAATTCTCAAACTCTTCCTGTTTTGTAGAAAAAAAGTTCAATTGCCAAAAATCATGTTAACTTTAACAAAAATATTAGAAAAAAGTTCCTTTCAACTGAACAATTTTCCATCAAAGGTTAATTACCGAAAAATTGGTATTGGTTAATTGATGTATGTATTGATGCTGCGAATTCTTTCTCACAACTAAGTAATGATAGAGATGGTGAAAATTTATAGTAAAGTAGAAATGAATAATGTAGAAATTAATAAAATATTAAATCATTAAACATCTCCTTAAAAAATATGCTACTAATCATGAATATATTTATATTTTCATTAATGTCACATCCGTCGTTATATCCATTCATTATAAATTGTCATCATGTTTATCATTACTCTTCACACTTATGGTGGCACAAGTTTAACGCCATACAAGAATTCATATTTCTTAGAGTCCCACATTGGTGATTGACGGAATTATAACTCAATATATAAGATCATGAGTCACCACTACATAGTACCAATTTGTTTTATAATAGGAGTTCCTGATTCTAATATGGTATCAAAGCCCGGACTTTCACTCAGCACAATTTGTTACAAATATCTACAGCCAATTACCCCTAATTCTTGAACTACAGAAAGTACAATACCACACCTGGGCCAAGATTTTTCAAATTATTGCTCCCGCACACAATGTTCTTGACCACATTGATAGGTCTTCTCGCCCAACCAACGCTCCCGAGGACAAGTGGAACCAGCTCGATGTCATTGTCCTTAGTTGGATATACGGCACTATTAACAAGGATCTCCTCCTCATTGTCATTCAAGTCGGTTCTTCCCCTCGTGATGCTTGGTTCCACTTCAAGGGCATTTTTCTAGACAATCACACTGCTTGGGTAGCCGATCTTGAGATTCGGTTAATCAACACTCGTTTAGAGTCTTTCCCTCCTCTCAGTGTATTGTCAACATCTGAAATCCTTTGGCAAATCAGCTTTGAGACGTCAAGGCTCTTATCAGCGAGCAAAGACTTATTTTGCAACTTATCAACGGATTGTTTTTTCATTGGGAGTATCATAAGTCAGATGGCGCCAACTTCCTTCTTTTTCTGTCGCTCGGAGCATGTTAACACGAGAGAAATCTCGCTGGACTCACCATTTGAAAGAGACACACGCCTTGGTTGATGCCAGCAGATCGTACCCAACTCTTATCGATGTTGAAGCTAGTTCCCACCGTCGAGGTAATCGCCGCTATTGTGGTCGCGGAAGTATAAACAATATAGGTAGCCACGGCCGACCGCAGCTGACTGGAGAATGTCCCCGTTGGAGCTCCACTGCACTGCCACTATGGTATTCGCCGACACAAAGCTCTTACTGGCCAAATGGCTGGGTGCAACCCAGTGGTGGAACCAGGAGCTCAGGCAAGGGGGGTTGAAAAAGAGAGTAAATTTTTTTTTGCACGCGGATGAACGGAGGATGCTGCTGCAGCGCTAGAAATGAAATGAATACAAACATGCCACTTGAAAAATGTTTAACACTTAGAGTTGCAGGTTGCCTGCCTTCTTAGGCCGATTGGGTTTCAGCCCAATCAGCCTTTATTTTTGTCCTTCACCCAAGTGAAACGACGTCATTTTACTTATCAAAACGACGTCGTTTTGATAAGTTAGGAAACAAAAAAAATGAGAGCGACTTCTGCCTCAGCCCGCCTCCGTTCGCTTGAGAGCACCTGCAACTTTTCGAAGGGGGGGGGGGGGGGGCGGAAGCCATGGATTTTGGTGGCCCCTAGACCTAAATTTCGAGTCACCAGATCCTAGGGGTGGCACCAGCACCCCCTCACCACCCCCTGGTTCCGCCCCTGGCGCCACCACCGTGCCCATATTTAACCAGCCATGCACCCTTGTCTTCTAATGCCGTCCACTTTTCCCAGCAAAATAGCAAAGGCATGGGACATTGTCCTGATTAGGTCACAACCATACTTGGGTTTTAATTCCTTTGGGCCACCGGCATAGGCACAACAAAATTCTTTTGGACAACAGCGAATGGGTCATAATAATTATGGGCAGCAACATCATTATCCAGGCCTGCAACAATATTAGGTGATCTTTCTCCATCTTTCAGCTCCATGTAGCTCAAGCAGCCCACTGAAAATTGGTATACGGACACCGGTGCATCATCCCACTTGACCGCGGATTCAGGTCCTTAGTACCTATTTTAATTCGAGCCTTTTATCTCCAATTTATGTCGATAATGGAAATACTATTCCAATTTTTGGTCAAATTTCTGTCACCCTACATACATCCCCATCATATCACCTAAAAAATCTGTCACCCCAAATTTCATCAAAAATCTTGTTTCCATTAGAAAATTCCCTTTTTATACCAATTTTAATGTCAAATTTGACCCTGTTGGCTTTCTGTAAGGGACCTAGAGTCGGGGATAATTAAAACGAGATGTAACAGCCATGGGGACCTGTACCCGCTCAACTCCGACACCCTGTCGATCACTCTCCTTGTTGATTCCCTATCTCTGCCTTGACATGCTCGATTAGGACACCTGGGTGAACATGTCTTAGCTCTCCTCAAGCTTCGATTTTAGTATTTCAGCAACGCCTCTTGTTCGGCTATTTGCTTGTCTTGTTAAATTGCTAAACACAAGCGTCTTCCATTTTCCCATTCTCTTATGGTTAAATTCATGCCTTTTGATATTATTCACAGTGATATTTGGACTTCTCTCATTGCTAGCACTAGTGATTTCAAATACTATTTGTTGTTTTTGGACAATTTTTCTATTTTATTTGGATTTTTCCTATTAAACTAAAATCTGACGCCTACCACAAATTTGTGACGTTTCATGCCATAGTCCAAACACAATTTCAATGTAATATCAAAACTCTCTAATGTGATACGGAAGTCAAATTTGACAATCATTCGTTTCACACCATCTGTGAACAAAAAGGGATGCTAATGCGTTTCGCCTGCCCTCAAACCTCTCCTAAAAAATAGAAAAGCCGAGAGAGCTCTTCGCACTCTTAATGACATTACTCGTAACTTGCTTACACGTGCATCCCTAACCCCTCATTTTTGGGTATAAGCCCTCTTCATATGACCAGTTATCTTCACAATATCTCATCCTCCAAAGCCATACATAATTGCACACCCACTTTTCTTATCTATCACCAAGAACTCACATACACTCATCTTAGAACATTCGGTCGCTTGTGTTATCCCAACACTTCCACCACTACTCCTCACGAGTTGGATCCCCGATCTGTCTCATGTATCTACCTTAGTCCCCCATCTGATCATAGGGGGTCTCGTTGTTTGGTTCTGGGCTCACATCGAATCCTTACCTCCCAACACATCGTGTTTGATGAAATGCCGCTTCCATTGGCCCACTAGTCCGAGATCGACTCGCATCCCTACATTAAGGTTCCCTCATCCGATCCCTCACCCCTTTTCCTTAATATCTTCCATAATTTATCTGTGCTTCACATTCCACTCACTCCCACAACCTCCTCATTACCATCAAACCAAAGTCCATCGTCGCCTCACCACCCATGACTCCTAGTTCCCAACCACCACCCTCTCATCACCCCCATGGCGACATGCCACCAAGCCTGCATCATCAAACCTAATTCCCGTTACAACCTTTTGGCATCATTGCCCTCTATCTCACCTCTTCATACGTCACCGTTTTGTGCCCTGTAGGATCCATGAATGATTAATTTAGTGCTCTTTTAAAAATTGGCACTTGGGACTTGGTTCCAAGGCCACGTGGTGCTAATATTATTCCTTGTGTATGGCTCTTTGAGCATTATGTGTTGGAGAGATATAAGGCCCGCCTAATGGTTAATGGCTAGTCCCAAAAGGTTGGGGTTGATTGTGATGAGATGTTTAGTCCAGTGGTGAAACCGATGACCATCCGCCTTATTCTCAGCATTGCTCTACCCTACTCATATCATATTCACAAGTTTAACGTGAAGAATGCTTTCTTGCACTGTGATTTGCATGAAACTGTATATATGTATCAGCCACCTGGATTCTCCGACAGCACCGCACTGGCCATGTTTATCTTTCGGGGAATTCATTTTATGGTTTAAAATAATCACCCCAGGCATGGTACCACCGTTTTGCCACCTATCTTTCCAGGATTGGATTCCGTAGAAGTCAGAGTGATCACTCATTATCCGTTTATAGCTCACGGGGTGAGACAGCCTACATGTTCTTATATTTCAATGACATCATTTTGATAGCCTCTTCCATTGCTCTCCTTCACCGCCTCACTAGCATAAATGCTTGGAAATGAATTTTCTATGATAGATCTTGGCCCTTTGAGCTACTTCCTTGTGTTTCTGCTACAAGAACCCAGTCAGGATTGCTCTTTCCAAACTAAAGTGTGTCAAAGATATCATTAATCATGGCAATATATTTTTGTGCAAGCCGGCTACTATGCCTGTTGACACCAAGTCCAAGTTGTCCGCTGGAGTTGGCATTCCTCTTGTCGATCCTTCAGTTTTATCGGAGTTTTGCAGGTGCCCTTCAGTACCTCACCTTTATGAGGATGGACATTGCTTAAGTTTTTCAACAGATTTGTCTTTTTATGCATGATTCAAGGGAACCACACTTCCAAGATCTTAAAATGATTATCCGGTACATACAAGGCACCATTGATTTTTGTCTCCAGTTCCGGCCGTCTTCCATCTCGGCTCTCACAGCATACTCTGACGCAAATTGGGTTGGCTGCCCTGATACTCGCTTCTCAACTTCAAGATATTGTGTGCATTTCGGTGACCTTATATATTGGGCCTCTAAGCTCCATTCCACTATTTCCATATCCAACGTTGAACCCAAGTACAGAGGCTTTGCTAAAGCTATTGTCGAGACCTGTTGGTGCTTAACTTACTCTGTGAGTTGTGTGTTTCTCTCCGTCGTGATACTCTTGTATACTATGACAACGTCTCCGCTGTGTATCTCTCGTCCAATTTAGTGCCTACACTTTAGTTTTTGCGTGAAGGTAGCTCTCGCTCAGGTTCGTGTCTTTCATGTTCCATCTGCTCACAAATATGTCGATATCTTCACAAAGGGACTTCTATCTCCTCTATTCCTGGATTTTCAGTCTAGTCTTTGCATCCGCACAACTCTTACTTTGACTAAGGGGGAGTGTTAGACGATTAGACAAGGACCAAATCCAAGTTAGCTAGTAGTCAAAAATTGTATTTTTAGTCAAAGATTGGTTTGTTAGCATATAAAATTCTTATGTGCATGTCTTCTATAAATACAAGTGAATAGAGAGAGTTCCAATGAGGACTCAACTAACTCAGACTCTGTTTATTGATATGGTATCAGAGCCCAAGTTGGCCCGTGACCCATTTCTATCCAAGTTTGTGTGATGGTTGATACTGATGCACGTGAAGGGGCGTGTTAGAGTCTCACATTGGTGGTTGACAGAGTTATAACTCAATACATAATATCATCGACCACCCCTACATAGTACAAATTAGTTTTATGGTAGGAGCCCATGATTCCAATAATAATTAGGGGGCAGGAGAAGTTTATTGTCGGTTAGCTTAGAAGCAATGAACAAACAATCAGGGAAAAAAGAACTCCTAGAAACAACAAATTTGCAACAAAAAAAGCTGAAGAATGCCGAAATTTAATTGACAGCGGCTGTATAAATTATAAATTTAGGGTTTTTATAAGAAAATAAATGGTTGAATGTGAGAGAGAAAGGGGATTATAAACACTGCTTTAATATCATGAAAGAGTGAAGGCACTATTTGTCCTAAGCATTATATTTGTATGTCTAAGCCAACTTTATATTTTTTGGCATCCTCATTTTAGTAAAAATTTGGTTGGCTTCTAATATGTACTCCAAAGATGGTTTGGAAGAAACTCAAGTCAAAGTCATTTAAACAACTGACTTTTGGTGATTGCATTATGAGAATTCAGAATAGATTTGTAGATCTCAACTGGTTTGAAAGGTTTTTAGGGCATTTAGATCGATTCAATTAGGTTTATCGAGTTACACCAATTCACTTCGATCTTTCAAGTTTGTTGGTAAGAAACTTTAGACACAAATATGATATTTATACAGTTACGAAATGACATATTGGTTACAATAGACGGCTCAGTTAAGTCTTCTAGTTTAGTAGGGTGCTGAAATGATTTAAATGGAGATGACCTAGACTTTTAGGAAAAGAGCATGGAATGTTTTTCATATTTGGCTGCCTTGGTGCTGACCAGTAAACTGTGAAAGAATTAATCTTTGTGCGATTGGTGTATCTCTCTAGTGAGTTTGCAACTTGCAAAGGATAAATGCCTAGTCTAATGTTTACTAGTACGTATGATCGATTTGATACTCGAGTTGGTGGTTAATAGGACTGACAAGTTTGGGTCGAAGTTGCTAGAGGAATTTTGACTATGGAGGACTATTTTACCATTACTAGGTCTTTCTGCCCGCGCACTGTCGAGAACGCTGAATATCTTTGGTTGAATTTGAATTTGAATAAAAAAATATGTGCAGTTTAAACTTCTTCTTCCTTACAACAAGCATGTTACATGCAAACATGCTTTGATGCAAACTGCTTTTGCCAAAGAGCTAATCACACCACCAGATTTAGATACATTCTTAGAAACCTCTGCCACATCCGGTAACACAAGGCAAATACCATTTCACACAAACCTTAATTTCACACCAACGCCACTTTAAAAGGCCACGTAAAGATGAAGACCATAACAATAAAAATCCAAAAAAAATATTCAACCCAACTGATCAGCTGATGATATGGAAACAAACATTTAAATCAGTATGGTCTCGTCTTGTTAGCTTTACACTAAGAAAAACAATTTGAACATTTAAATCAGTTTGGTCTCGTCTTGTAAGGCTAAGAAAAACAATGTGAACAGAAGAATGCTTTATCACTAAGCATGTAAACCTTCTTCCTCGTCTAGTGGTAATTTGTGGTATATAAGCTACAAAAGCACTCCAAAAATGAAAGAGAATTGACAGATAGTGACTCTGCAGCACAACTTCGTTTTGCCAGGCTTTAAAGGGAGCAAAATCAATCTGTTTCCATATTTTGAGGAAACACCTTTTGAATAAATTCCAAGAACCTATGAGAGTAGAAAATGGGGTCTACGGCTGGTATGGAGAGGGAATCAAACTGCATCGCCTTGTAATCATGCTTAAGCTTTTTAGTCACGTTATACTCTTGCAGTATGTCGATGATTCCTAGGTATAGAACCACATTGTAAGCCTTGTGAAACATTTGGGTTTAATCTTTTCCTGGGATGAGTTCTGCCCTTACAGGTATGTTAACTCCAAGTTGTATCTGGAGTCTGCAAAACATTAGATGAAAAGGTCATCT
>JAULKM010102287.1:0-25634 GCA_032355605.1 Rubia tinctorum | reverse complement strand
ATAGTGAAACTGCTGTTTTGTTGTTCCGGGGATGATTTTAGGATCTTGGTTTACGAGTACTTGGAGAATGGGAGTTTGGCAGATGTGTTGCATGGTGAGAAAGGCGGTGCATTGCTCGACTGGCCTAGGAGGTTCAAGATTGCGATGGGGGCAGCGCAAGGTCTGGCTTATTTGCACCATGATTGTGTGCCTGCTGTGGTGCATCGCGACGTGAAGTCCAACAACATACTCCTGGATGATGAGTTCGGCCATAAAGTTGCTGATTTTGGTTTGGCAAAAAGCCTGAAAAAGGACTTGGAGGGGGGAGGTGAGGCCATGTCAAAGATTGCTGGATCCTATGGCTACATAGCTCCAGGTGAGGCCTATGTTCTTTGTTCAGATCAATTTCAGTTAATGTATAATGTGTCTATCTTGTTGCTGTTTGAATGCCCGGTTGGATTAAATTTTGAGATAGTTCTTGCTAGTTGTTTGATAACACCAGCAATGGCTTTAGGGCTTGCAGCCTAAATAGATGAACAAACGAGATTGCTCGTAAAATGTTCCAGATATGTGAGTATGTTTCGAACGAACCAAATAGCTAGATATGATGAATAAAACTTGTGCAGTTTAATTGTTGTTCTTTTGCATAAGTCTGCCAATGCACACAGTAGTCCATTTCATGTCACTAGTAGTTGTCTGTGGCTCTAAAGGAATCCAAATTATGCAATTAAAAGTAAGCAAAAGAGGTAGCTAGGACTAAAGATCTTGCCGTTCTCACGGATAAGAGTATAAAACAATTAGCAAGACAACGTAGACTTGTTAGATTCTACCAGAATAACATATACTTCTTGTGACAGACTGCAAAGAAAGCGATCTTTTGTCCTGCTAATTGGCTCCGTTCTGAAGTTGCAAGATCACTATGAAGTTTAAACTAATCTTGTTTTCGTCTAGTTTGTACTTTAGTTTGGCTAAACTCCTGCCCCCTGTAATTTAATAATGTATCAGTGTCCACAGAAACTGCAACAAACATTTCTGTTGGCTCCAGTTTAACAACAATAGGAAGATTTTTCAGCTCTGCAAAATGGTCACTTTCACCAATAGTTCTGTGAAGAATGTATTGTAGCATTAAGAATCCATAGAAGCTTTTAAGCTTACCATGTTCTTTAACAATGTGTTTCAGATTCTTAATCATGTTGCTGTGTTCCATCTACTTCTCACCTAGTATTTTCAAAATTACGTAGAATACATGATGAAACTATAACAAAGTAGAAGTAGCCCGGTAGATGGAAAAAAATGTGAGAAAGATCTAACTTCAATGCTTGCTTATCGATGCAGAATACGCATACACGATGAAAATTACAGAGAAAAGTGATGTGTACAGCTTCGGGGTGGTTCTGCTGGAGCTAATAACAGGCAAACGGCCATTCGACCCGTCCTTTGGAGAAAACAAGGAGTTAGTGAAGTGGGTAACAGAGGTGGCACTATCCACTCCCGAAGCAAGTGAAAGTGCAGGCATTTGTGATCAGCATTTGGACAAGCTCATCGATCCTAGGATTAAACCTTCCTCGTCGGAAACAGAAGAGATTAAGGCTGTACTGAATGTTGCAGTACAATGTGTGTCTTCTCTGCCCTTAAACAGACCCTCCATGAGAAGAGTTGTGGAATTGCTTAGAGACAAATCCAAGGTTCGTACCAAGTGATGTAATATGTAATATAGGCCTTTTCTTCATTGTCTGGGCTCTTAATGCCTATATTATCCCACATTTGATGAATTGGAATTTTACTATCAACCACATTTGGCGCAAACAAAAGAGAGTTACCAAATGGTGGCTTGGGATTCTAAAGAATGTAATCCCTGTAATATGTAATATGGTGTCCGAACCTTTTTTTTCAATGTGACAAACCTACAAATCAAACTCCCCAAAAGTGGCCGGGGAAAGAAGTTATGATGTCAAAGTTAGACCAAAGTTATTTGATCCGTGTATTGAGAAATAAATGGATGGAATAGATGAATCCTGAGAGTTTTCCCAATCATGTTGGGATGAATAATGAATATTCTATTTTGGCAAAATATGTGTCTTGCCATAATATACTTACCATATATTCAATATACAATAATTTTACCTAAAAATATGAGTGTATTCCGTAAGCAAACTCGAAATTGAAGATCTTCCCTTTTACTATTGGACTTCGGCCCAACGGAGTATGGTATAGTGACCTTTGGGCAAGTTGGTTTTAGCAGCATGGTCTTCATCCCTAGTGAGAAGTTTTGACTCGACCCGACCCTTATCATAGTTCATAGACGATATGAAACTAATACATTATTATTATTATTATGCATTTAATCGATGGTCATTGTAGTAAGAATATGAAAAAGTATGTATATGGAATTGTTTAGTCCCTTAATGCAAATGGAAATGAATCTTGATTGTAACTAAATTGTATGTTTATCTGGATATATAGCTGAAAGATGCAAGTTCTATTTATGCAGTAAAATAATTAAAATTTGATACGGTAATATAATGATATTTAAAGCAACCATAGTGTAATCATAATAATTTTTATTAACGTATAAATAAAACAGACTGATGTTGTTTTGTAAAGTCATTAATGCACTCAATTAATAGATTGATATAAAATGAAACGATATCGAAGCAATAAAATCCTTACCATCCTATGTTTTTGGATTAGTTATATACTCCCCTCGTCCTACTAAAAATGGTAAAATTCCTCTTTTCGTCTATTACAACTAAAATGACATATTTTAAAAATTACTTAAAATGATAAAAAATTGTTAAATCCTCATAATCTCCTCTTTAATAACTTTATACTCGACACATTATTTTTCCAAAATCTTCGTACTTTTTTATAATTATTTTCTGTCACATCATATTTCCTAAATTGTTGTGGCAAAAGTATAATATATGTCAGTTTTTGTGCGACAGAGGACGCATGAAAAGTGTTTGGTGCACGATAATCCTATACAGTATGATGGGTGTTGCTATTTCACGCCATTTATTTTACTATATGCGCCTTGTATACACACCTTATAAATACAAAATTTATTAAATGAAAAATGAAAAAAAATCAAATAAAAATTTAAATTTAAATTTTTGGAAAACCTGAATTATTAGTGGTGGCGGAGCAGCGGTTGCTGCCGCCAGCAGGTGGTATCCGGAGACTTTCCGACGGTGGTCCGGCAACTTTCTGGTGAATTTTCGATTGGATTTCGACCAAACTCCGACGAGAGTCTGGCAAAATTCTGACGGATGATTGTTCTCATCGTATGGTTCGCATCACAATTTTGTACTGGTGGCTTGCATCGCATGATTCGCATATGTAGTTCTCATCTGCGGCTCTCATATGTGGTTTCCATGGATCCAAATGCGAGCCACAAGGAAAAAAAATCAAATGCTAGCCATAGGATGGGAGCGAGTCACAAGTACAAATTTTGGATTCGAGCCATAAGTACAAATTTTAGGATGCGAACCATGCGAACTGAGCAACAAGTAAAAAATTTCGGATGTGAACCATGCGATGAGAACTTGTTGGAAAATATGTATAGTAAAAGTTGACTTCGTCAATTTTGGGCAGTACCCGAAATGAATTGGGTTCGGTGGATGATATTTTTGGATTCTACGTTACGAGTACTATAATATCGGTTACTTGAACACTCAAAACGGATCAAGAGTGAATGAGATATCGATGTCTAAAGATTCAATCTTGGAAGAGGAGAATGTGTCTTGAAACTCTGTCCCACATGGGAAAAAGAGAGAGCTTGTGACTAGTATATAAGTTGGGAAGCTTTCTTCCTTGTTCAAATGTCTTTACAATCTTATGCTCCAACCTCTACGCGCAGGGGGCGGGGGAGGGGTGCAAATCCAACCAAATTGGGGTTGGATTCAGAACCGGCTTGTGTATTTGCGCACCTGCGTACACGAATGCTGCAGCGTTCGCGCATTTGGTTTACCAGTTGTATTGAAATTCTTTTTGGATAGAATTTTGGTTTCTGATGTAGATAGAATTTTGAAATAATTTCGAGCCAATAAGAATAATTGGAGATAATGACGATATCTCTAATTACAAGACAATCAGATCATAATCACATTTATGAGATTAGGGATAGGTTTTCACCTCTATAAATAGTACGTCTAGTACCATAGAAAACATGCACCACTCGAGTCCTCCTTCTCCGTCTCTCGAGTTCTTCTTATTCTTTTTCTGTCCAATTTCGAATTGTCCCTCTGTCGGACTGGTGATAGTGCTTGCGAGCCTAGCGTGAATCCGATGAAACTCTTAAGTGTTTAAGGTATTGCCTTCAGTGGTTTTATCCCGGGAAACGATGCCCATACGGGGCTAATTCGTTTCAAGGGCAATGAACGTTGTTCGCGACTCCACCTTTATGTGATTGCATGTAATTGTGTTAGTGCTTTATGTAAATCTCATGATTTTATGCTTTCGATTAATTCGTATTGATTTTGTAACGCATGATCAATTAATAGAGTTATTCTTCTGATGCATTCTTGTGACAATTTTATTTTACAGGTTTTATCAAAATTGAATTATTTACCATATAACTTGCAACATATTCAACTTTTGAACATGAAAATGAGTACTCCCACTATTCCACTTTAAGGTCCACCTTTTCACTTTTAACAGTTGAATTGAAAAATATTTCATTTTTAATGTCTTTCATTATGAATATATATATATATATATATATTTAAAACTTGTAAAATTTGATGTTTTGAAAATATATGTTATAACAAATATAACAATGTATCACAAGATTGTATTTATACTTGTATACCAATTCAATTTTAGGATTAAAGTTAAGAAGTTTTGACTAAATAAATAGGATAGTATTTATACTTGTATACCAATTCAATTTTAGGATTAAAGTTAAGAAATTTTGACGAAATAAATAGTTAAATTACAAATTGAAATATTACATGGGTCTAAAATATCGTAATACATATCCATTCGCATATGAATAACTGATGAAACTCGCACATCCAATTTTATCTGACAACTTTATTATGATTAATATAAGTTGTCATAGTCAAATGATGAAACTTTGTTCACCCAACGTTCATATAATTAAAGGGGGATGCTTAATAAGTCCTAATCAGGGCGGGTTAGCAAAATGAACATGGCACAGGGGTGCGAATCCATGTGCAACCACCATCGATTATGCTGATGCAATGGCTTATGTAATTGCATGACGATAATAATTGATGCGGATTAAGAATAAATTAATTAGTACCCTTTAATTAAATTATTATGAATGATGAATCCAGCCATCATTGGCTGATTCATTGCTTTGAAGTCAAACTTTGTATTATTTTGACTTTAGATTTTCTTAGCCAACTGGATGAAAACCTTATCCCATTTGATTGATTGATCCTTAAATGTACCTTGCCCAACTTGCAAGTTCTTTTTATTTAAATTTGTTTGAAGGACTGAGCGTAACTTTCAAGGAGATCACAAGTATATAACAATATATTATATGTAGGGCATGTACATGAGTTTATTGGCAGGTTACTTATTTTTTTTATACATTACATTTGTTAAATTACGTACTTTATATTTTAAAATTTTATATTCAAATACATATTATTACTTGTTTAACTTTTAAAATACAATATTTAAATTTTATAAAAAACTACAACATTTACGGTAAAATTTACTGAGTACTATGTACCCATCCATTGATCATTGATACATTATTATTTTAACTATATAGCATAAAATCATATATTGTGGAGAGTTACCTCCCATTTACTTGGGATATACCTCTTTCCTTCCATCGAGTATAGTTAAATCGAGCTCTCGACGCTTTTAACAATCCTTATTTTTTGATAATCTAGACGAATGTTATAAATTTAAACCTGAAATGAGAGTACACCTACCCATGTCGTTCAAGCGAGAAACATGTTAACAGTACCAACGAATCTTCTAAAAAAATTATGATGATTCTTATACAACAAAACCTCCTAGTTGGCTACCAACAACAAAGATGTGAGCCAATTGGACTCCACCCTCAAAATCCAGCAAAATCACAAACAGCTAGTTCTACACCTAGTTGCATTAAATAAACAATAAATACAATGAACTCATCTGATAATAAGTGTAAAAAGAATAATAATTAATATCTCACAATATCAAGTTAAAAATGCTAATCAGTTGTACTCAATGATAGATTTGTCTACTAGAACAAAACCCATAATCATAAACATATACATAGCAACAAAAATGGAAAAGATTAAGGGAAAAAAATGAGAAACATAGGGTTCTTCTCCCGAAATATCGATCTCTTCATAAAGAGGATAAGAAGGCTATTTAATTATAGTCTAATAAAAAAAGTAAACTACTAAAATAGTCAAATATTTTAATTATTTTTTCAGGCCGTGGAAAAATAATCCAAAAAATTGACTATTTTAGCATTTTTCGTGGAAAATATAGCGATACACGAAATGATCTCATTCACGAATGATGGGAATACTCTCGGTTAGCAAAGCCTGATGTTAGTGCTCCTAGTCAAGAGTTTCACTGACCGTGGAGATTCCATATGATGCGGATCTATATAGTTACCAAGATTAGCGGTGCAAACCTAGCCTCTACGAGCACCTACAAAACAAGCCTCAGGGGTGTTCCACGGGAGTAAATTTTAACGGGAGTAAACTTTAACGCTCAAGTTAGATTTGACTATTTTTTATTCTTATTCTAGTTTTGAAGTTATTTACCTTGCACTGGCATTTTGCATCTTCATTTATAGGTCAATTCATTGTGTTATCGTATCTGGTGTGATGTGCTCCACTCTTCTAGATCACGGTCCAACTAAGGTGATGTGCCTGTTTGGAAAATCATTTGTTCCTGCATGGTGTTAGGTCTAGTTATGGACTTCACTTGACTGGGTAGGTATATAGCATAAGCCTACCTAGCTAGGAAGTTGCGGTGAGTGGAGAAAATTAGCTAATTCTCAAATTTGAGCAAATTGAATATGTAAGTGAGACTTGGGAGGTGAGCATATTATTGCTTTTCATTTTTGAAAATAAGTTGGATGCAAAGTGAAAGATGGCATTATGGGTGAAGAATTGTGGAAGGTTGTACATTTAGATTGTATTCTAATAACTTGGGGTGGTGATTATTAGTTTTCCGAAAGATTAGGAAAAAATTTAAATTCTAAAGCAGTGTTGGCTACAACAGTGTTTTTAATGGTCACTTTAGAAAATTTTTCTTTATTGTGTTTAATTCAGCAAAGGTTTCTCTTTTCCAGAAGCTTCTGGCTAGTGGAATGTCTATTCTAAGGCCCGTGTGTAGGATGGAAGGCGGGATACCCTTCGTGTAGTTGTTCTTTTCATCAATATGGTAGTTGTAGACAAAGTTTATGATAGTGTTATTAATTCTAATGATGTTGTTGCATTAAAGGAGAATCATTCCTCTCTAATTTACTTTGAAATTAGGATACCATGCGCCGGTGATATGGTGCAAGGGCCCCAATCTGGGATTTTTAGTTTGTATGAACATTATTTTTTGTATAGCCTAACCTTAACAATCCATGTTTTCATTTTTGGCATTTTGGAGGCTTATAGGGTTGCTCTTGCCCAACTGCATCTTTGGGGGTGCCCATATTAGTAGGTTTTGAGCAGGTGTACCATAAGGCTAGAAAGAATTTTGCAATGGGATTATTTTTTATGCTTTATCATCTTCGTCGGGTGAATGTTGCTGAGTTTTGGGTAGGCTTTTTCCACGTGGTTTCAAGGTTTAATGTTGTGCAAGGTTTTGCACCTATATGCATGCGTTAACTAATGTATTTAACATGTTTGTTATAATGTTTTTGTTGTTTGATTGCTAATTTTAGTTTGGCTTACATTACGAAGGGTTTAGATGAATGTTATTGGTTTTCTTATCTAAATCCCAAGTTTTGTAGGCTTAATAGGATCTAATGGACACTATGTCCTCATAAGCACCCAAATCTTCTTTTGTGAGCTTATTATTAGGATGCCCGTGAGCACTTCATCGTAGTTTTGTAGAAGGCCATCCACAAGGGTGGTAGTAGATATTAGAAGGTCATTTGCAAGTGTGTTAGTAGACAGAAGGCCATGAGTCAAAGCGTTTTAGTAGATGGAATCAAGCCAAGAAGAATGGAGGAGTTGAGTTCGACAATTGAAGACTTGGCGAGACCGTTACAGCCAACACCGTCCGTGCCAACCAACCCACTCCAAAGGTCCTTTGCATGGACTGTCTGATTCAACTTGGCCCGTGCCTTTAAAATTTCACGTGTAGCTAAGTATGTGCATGGGTCATGCCATTTAATAAGGCCCATGCCACTCTAAAAGCAACATTCAATGACCAATCCATGGGGTGTGGATATTTGCACACATCGCCATCGGTATGCTTAGGAATCGACTCCTAACCGATGACCCGAAAGTATTCACATGACCCGTGCCATTCAAACTTAAGAAGGAAGACTCCTAGCCAGCGGAATGGGAGGAATGGTGCGGCCGCATGCTCAGGCCAGCCGAGAATGAGCCCCAGCTTGCAACCTGTGTTGAATGACATGTGTCGTGTCATGAAAGACCGACACGAGCCGTGTTCTATAGCCTGGCCCATGCCGACGTCTGCTAGGGTTTAGGTTAATTTTTAGGTCCTTTTCAAGATCCAATTTCCTACTACTATAAATATAAGCCTGTGTCTAATAGGGTTACGAAGTTTTGAAGTTTGTTTCATTCTCCTAAGAGTAGGTAGAGAGAAAAAGGAGAATACCCTTCTCTGTAGGATTTTATTTTCTCTTTGTTCTTACCCAAAGGCATTGAATCCAATTAAATATTTGGGTTCAATTCTTAGGGAGTAATTTATTTTCTTGGGGATATATATTTGTATTCATGACTAGATGTTAACTTATTGAGATTCATAGAATTCCCTATGTTTATTGCCTTTGAATACTTGTGCTTGATTTGGTCTTCCTATTCTTTTGAGATTTATGATATGCCATGTTTTATTATGCATCCATACATCCATGTGTAATATAATATCGTTCAATGCTTCATTGTTATCTTTGGAGTGTGAGATTATAGCTATTTTACCATGAGAGTACCGTTCTGATTGGTTAGGCGATAATTCTAACTGGCGAGTCATGTGAAGAATTGCATGTTAGGGGTACTAGACTAATCCCTAACGAGGGGAAATTGTCGCCTTACCCCGATATATTAGCTTGATAGATTTTAATGACTAGGGTTGTTGTACAGAGACTATAGTCGTGTCACCTCTAGAGTTATCACAAGATACCAACTCCTTTACTTCTCTAGGGCTAGGGATTGTTATCCATAGTGGAGTGCCCGAGACGTATTGTCCTCACTTTCATATTTAATGGTTACTACCTACGCAAGGCATAGTTCCATTAAGTGAGAGAGCATTAGCATTAGAAGTGAGATGATTGTAATGAAATGCAGAGTCGGAAAGATTGGAGCGCATCCCTAATTACGGAGGCAGTGTGATAAGAATGTATGAGGTGACGATGTACCTTTGTGTGACAGACATTGAGAAATACCTAGCTATCTCCACACTCTGTGACATAGGCATAATATAGGTTTATATTTCATCGGTCATGTTATGTAACTATTCCCCAATTGCTAGATAATGTAGTTTTACTCTTGTGTTTTTGCATTCTTGTAGTTAGAAAAAAATTCCCCCCTCATTAGCTATTCCTGACATGTGATCATATTGATGACC
This sequence comes from Rubia tinctorum, assembly GCA_032355605.1. Lineage (NCBI taxonomy): Eukaryota > Viridiplantae > Streptophyta > Magnoliopsida > Gentianales > Rubiaceae > Rubia > Rubia tinctorum. The sequence goes on along the minus strand of JAULKM010102287.1, from coordinate 15,920 downwards.
CAATTGTGGCTTTGTATAGTTAACCGTTAAATTCCTAGCACCTCTGTGGATTACCCCAGTATTGCCACTATCTACCCTATAGGTATTTTTGTAGTAGGAACAGGAAGCACATTACAAATATTATCTTTTATTCCAATCCCTCTCAGTGGGTTTGTAGATCTCTCGAAAGGTTGTTTTATTACCGATCTAGCGATAACGCAGATCAAATTTTGGCGCCTTTGCCGGGGATGTCTGTTTAAAGAATTAACTGTTAACTTGCATAGATTTTTAGTTGAGTAGTTAGTGTTTTTTGTTTCTATTTGTTTGCTTTGGTTGGTTTTAGTATCGATCCTTTGTGATAACCAGTCCATTTACTTCTAATCTTTTTGCTAGTGTTTCTCCTTGTTGGCTACTATTTAGTTTCTAGTTTATGGTACATACAAGTACCACGAACCAAGGAACTCTACATTATCCTACGCAAAATGAAGGTGGTCATATAAGAAAGAGGGGGAGAGCTAGAGTGGGGGTTCTAAAAGATCCAACCGTTGTAGTTGAGAATATTTTAGATATGGCAGAGGATAATCGCACACTTAAGAAGTTGATGGCTCCTAACTTGGAGAATCAACCCCTATGCATTGTCTTCCAACCTTTGCCACTGAATGTGACTTGTGAGTTGAAGAGAGGCATGATCCAATGCTTGCCTACATTCCATTGGATGATGGATAAAGACCCAAACAAGCACTTGTCGAAATTTCACCTAGTATGCACCAACATGAAGCCGCTCAGAGTTTCAGAAGAATTCTACAACTCCAGATCCTTTCCTTTCTCATTGCGGAGTGCAGCTAAGGATTGGTTATATTATTATCCGCCCAGGTGCATCACTTCTTGGATAGACATGAAACAGATGTTCCTTGAAAAGTACTTTCTTGCTTCTAAGTTCACATGTCTAAAGAAGCATCTTTCCAACATTTCGCAATCGTCGAACAAGTCTCCTTATGAGTATTGGAAGAGGTTCAAGATATTTTTGGTGACTTTCCCCTACCATCCATTCAAAGAAGGTGATTTGGTGTACTACTTCTTCGAAGGCCTTTCTGACGAGGATATGATATTGGTTAATCAAGTGTGCAATGGCTCCATAGCCAATAAGAGTCCAAAGGATACAATGGCTTTGTTCAAGGAAATAGCCAAAGGGATAAGGCAATTTGGCACCCAATCCCGTGTGAAGACTTTAGATGAGCCAACTCACTCTCCCAAGTTGGAAGAGAAAGTTCAAGCACTTGCCTCAATTATGAAAGAATTTATGAAGGGGAGAGCTCAAGTCAAGGTGTGTGGCATATGTAGTCTTGATCATCCTACCGATACATATTCACAAGTGGTAGAAGATTTTGAAGAGGCAAAATCGTTAAACTTCAATAGTGAAAAGTGGCATAAATTGTTTAAGGGCAACACCAAGGGTTTCGAAGGAACCAATGCAGAAATAGATAAGAACCCTATGCAAATACCTTCAATCCTCAATATAGCAATCACCCCAACTTTCGTTCACGCGAGGAGACTCAAGGGTGCAATCAAGGTGGATAACCTCAACATCAACCCTACCCATTGGAAGAAGGGATTTCCAACAACAATGACACCTTGTACAAGTTAGACCGAGAGGAGATCTTGGATGCTATAGCTCAATTGACAAAGAATAGCAATGTGTTCATGGAGCGGACAAGGAGGAAAATTGAGAATCTTGGCCCTAGAGCCTGTTCAAGCATCAAGAATCTCAAAGTCCAAGTAGGCCAACTTGACACTTCTGTGAGCTGACTTGAGGCTAGAGATTAGGGAAATTTTCCTTCCCAACTCAAGCAAAACACAAGGAGTTTTAGTGCATTAAATTTAAGGAGAAGGAAGAAAGTGCGCGAGCCCCAAGAAGAAATCTTGCAATAATATGATTTGATTATGAAAAGTGCAAGATTAAATTGGTGATGCATGAGATTTTTATATAGGAGAAGCCTGCCAAAGAGCTCCCCACCACTGAGGCAATGATGAACCCTCCACCATCTTTCCCTAGTGAACTTAGGGAGGGCTGAAGGTGGCAACTAATGCACATTCACAAAATCTTCGAGAAAGTCGAGGTTAGCATTCCTATTTTGGACATGATTGAGCATGTTCTCTCTTATGCTAATTGTTTGAAAAATGCATGTACTAAGAAATGGAATAAACTCACTAAGAAAGTAAGCTAATTGAAAATAGGGGGAGTAGCTACTTTAGCTCATAGGAATTACCTAAGTAAAGTGATGACCCCAAAATGTTTTCAATTCCTATTTCCTTAGGTGGTAAATTGGTGAAAATTTCTATGGATGATTTGGGTGGATCTATTAATGTGATTCATTTTTGCCTTTATGAAAGCCTAGACATAGGTGAACTTAAGGACACTAGGTTAATTGTCCAACTAGCTGATCATTCACAAGCTAGTAGAGGTATAATTAAGGATGTCATGGTGAGAGTAGGCATTTTAGTATTTCCAGTGGACTTCTATGTCCTTGGTGTATTGCACAATGGTGGTGCGGCCCCAATCTTATTGAGGAGACCTTTTCTAAAAAAGTCAAGGAGTAAAATAGATGTCATTTGAGGAGACTAACCTTAGAGGATGACATTGATAAGGTGGATTTGAGATTTATAAGTCTAAGCATAATTCACCGATTTCCTCTCTTATGAGCAATGTCATATCTCTATGTGATGAAATTGTTCAACATCATAACTCTTGAATTATTAGTGATGATGAGTGCCTAGATGAGTTCCTTGATGATCTTAAAGAGAGTGATGAGCGAAACCATATCTTGAGCTTCAGTTGTTACCACCATGTTAATGATACCTATGCTATGTATGACCTTAGTGATGACACTTCTATCATGGATTGTTTTTCTGTTCTCACTAACTTACAGCGGCTAGTGAAAAGTGGTGAGGACCTAAAACCCCTTCAACCGCCTCCTAAACCTAAAGATTTAGCTAAGGAATCGACATTGGTTAAGGAAGATGATTTTGATGATAATGAGGCCCAATATAGAGACCTTACATGTTCTTTCCTGCTTGAATGAAACTTGTGATGATGCAACTTTTGACGAGCACGTTTCTCTTAGTGTGTTTAAATATGCTTTGCTTCAAATTTCTAATATTAACATGCAGAGGAGAAGGAATATGGCTAAGGAAGTAAAACTCCTAAACCTCTTCTAACTCCTAAACTCAACAAGAATTTATTTACTGTTGTTAAGGATGGATGTGTTTGGTACGTATCTCCCAAGGCAAAGGGTAATGTTGAGACCCGTCCATAGGGAGGTGGTCAATAGTGGTGTAAGGGTGATTCCCGTGACCCATCAACTTTTTTTCTTAGTTCTCGGAAATGCGTGAAACAATAAGTCGTGAGGATGACACTAAAGAAATGTGCTTTTATTTTGTGTTAGTATCTTTTGAAAAATTTCTTGTGAATTCTCGGACTGTGTTTGATTTTCGGTGGTGTTTTTAGGGATCATTAGTAATTAAATTTTGTTTGGAATAGTGATGCTCTTGGTTTTCGTGTTTTTGGGTGCATGTATTTTTGCAACAAAAGTTGGAAAGAGAAAAGCTTGGCACTGGTTGTGCCAGCCTCATGCAAGAAAATCCAGCACAGCTCATGCCAGAGTAAGCTAGCACGGCCCATGCCATAGCATGCTAGCACAAGGCCTTCAAGCCTGGCACAAGGCATTCAAAGCTAGCAAGGGTTGTACCGATGAATGCCGCCCGTGCCGCTCAAGCCCACCAATCTAAAAGCCCATTCCCTCTATATAAGCTTCATTCCTACCCCATTGTTCATCATCTTCTTCTTCACAAACCCAGAAAACCAAAATCCTCTCCCTTTACTTTAAAATTTCTCCTATATCTCTCTCAAATCTTGTCCGAATTGCCTAAAATTTGTCTCAAAATCTACATTTTCCAATACCTACACAAATATCCATATTTAGCCTAGAAATTCAAAGATTCAATTTGGTCATCTTCATTAGTTTCCTCCCAAAACTCTAATTTGGATCTGCCTTCAATCTTTTCTAGGAGGAGTCCTGCACGATCAACAAGCAAAAATCTACAAAAATTTAGCTCTGATTGTTGCCCTGGTACTCAGCCAATTCCAATTTGGGAATTTGTAGATTTTTTGAGTTTATGGAATTTTTTTGTAATTGCATGATTAGGACTTTTTAAAATGAGGCCTTAGTTGTGATTATAAATTCTTGAGGGTTTTTTGAGTTTTAGGTAGTTAGTGAGGATTTTTGGATTATTATTATTATTGGTGGTGCTCTTGTACATTGTATTCCAAAGCAGCAGGACCGATGGCGCTATCTTGTGGGATACCCCATCCTCGAGACCAAGTTTGTAGATGAGATAACCTTAAATAAACTTAAGCTCTTCAAACTAGTATGAGTGCTCCTAAGGTTGATAGGACTTAAGTATTTTACGGAAAAAATGGGCCCCACTTATACCAGATACACCTTGGAGTTCCTGGCTACTGTCAGGCAGTGAACATATTTAGGACTAAGGTCATGATGTTCCATGTAGGGGATGAGGATAGGGTGATGATGCACAAGGTGACATAGTGGAATCATTACACCAAAGTGGACGCTTATGCTCAGGATGCTTCAGGTTATGATATGCACATGTTCTGGCTCACCATCACCCAAAGGCTATGGGATAAGGTGAGCAAGAACAGTGACATAGTGCATTCGAGGCCGATCAATATTCAGGAGGAGACCTAACAGTCCACTGGCCCCAGTTCACACATGCGGAACTACTCTCCCTATGATGATTATTTTGCAGAGTCTAACAGGCATATCAGCAGAAGGCCACCTAGGCTCGTGAGCCACACCACAATAAAATTCCCATTCCATCCGAGCCCCAACCATGCAGACCATTCTGGGAGCACGGTTCTCAGGGTTTCCACTTAACATCGTCCTATGATACATGGTACAGGTCACCTAGACATAAGCTAGAGTGGATGTAGGTTTGGGAAGAGTCTATTTTCGGGATGAGACAGGATGTCACTCAGCTCGGTGCTCAGTTGGACTACAACCAGAGAGAGACAACATACAAGTTCGACATGGTGGATGATCAACTTCAGTGATGATGGACATGGGTTTGCCGCATCATGACATGAGAGGGATCATAGACAGGTTGAGGACACCAGGTATTGGAGATGAGGACATGCATCAGGATCTGCACGGGCAGGGACGTGGAGCTAGACATTGTGGATGGCATTAGGGAGTCTTTTGTTTGTACAACATCTCTCTTCACCTTGATCACATGCATTGTGGACAATTCATGAACTAAGTGTGGGGAAGGGGTCGGAACACCTCTATGATGACATCTCTTTTGTTCCTGCTTATATGTTCCCACTCTGTTGATTTGGATTTTTTGTGATGATGACTATTGTTCCCTTTCTTTGTTTTTCTCTCACTTTATTTTTTTAAAAAACTTTGGTTGTTTATTCGTTTTTTGTGTGAAGGAAACATTTGTGGTTCTATTGGGGATGTTTTGGAAACACTTTGGTGGTGTCATTTTTTGTTTTGATGATATCGATGTAGTTGGGGCCTTTTGTGCTACAAAAAAAATTGAAAATTTCGAAAAAAATGAAAAAAACTTACTCTAAGTTCAAAACCCAAAAGGGCAACTTGGGCAAAAATGGGAAAGGCCTGAATAGGTTGAAAAGCCTATGCAAAAATGAGAGGCCATAGTGTGGAAAAAAGTGAGAGATGAACTCAACATGTGTGTGAATGAAAGGATAAAAACCCGAAAGGGTTTCTAGGCAAAATGAGAGAAATTGAGTGAAAAAAAGAAACTTTAATTGAACATCTCTTGCATTTTCATTGGCGGCTTCTTTGGCAGAGAAAGTTAGCTTCACACTTACCCTATACATCTTGCCTTTTTACTGGTTTGATTTTGTGGGATAGGTTGCGTTAGCTTCTCCAGGGAGAGTGAGAGTTGTGAGATTCTTACATCTTAGGGAGAACTAGGGTAGCTTAGAAATAAAGTTGAATGCATTGGTTAACTTATCCTTGCATGCTTCTTTCCTCTTGGATCTTTGCTTGTTTTTGTTTACTCGAGGATGAGTAAAGTTTTAAGTGTGGCGGAATTGATCTGCATCGATATGCATGCGATATAGGCATAAGATAGCTTTATATCTCTTGCATGTGATAGAATCTAGGATATAAGTTATTCATCGGTCATGTTACGCAAATATTTCCCAAGTACTAGCTATATATAGTTTTACTCTTGTATTATTGCATTCTTGTAGTTTTTAGATGAAAATTCCCCCCCAAAACCTGTTTGGCAACATTATCTATTCTTGACACGTGATCAGATTGATGACCCTATTGTGGCTTTGTCTAGTAAACAGTTAAATCCCTAGTATCTCTGTGGACGACCCTGGTCTTGCCACTATCTACCCCATAGGTAGTTTAGTAGTAGGAACGGGAACACCATTAAAAATCTTATCTTTGTTTCCAAGCCTTCTCTGCGGGTAAGTAACTCTGCCGAAATGTTATTTTATTAGAAGCCCCGCAGGGAGGTAGATTAGGGAGGATATCTTTTTTTTACATGAAATGTGGTGGTAAGGACATAAATCCTTCATGGAATGACAAGGTTCCTGTAGATAGGAAGGTGAAGTGGAAGAAGGAGGCTTTCTATGAGGAATATGCTTTCTTATTTGCTATAGATAGTGAGGCCTATGGGATACAGGGTTGTTATCTTAAGATTCATGCATTAATATTAATAAAAAGTAACACTGTTATCATGTTCTACTAATAATAATAATTTTTTTGCAATTTTAAAATTATATAGTGTGTCAATAGACATAGATCATGTTGTACTTACGAGCATCTAGATCCAATTTTGTGAGCTTCGTTGTGGATCACTCGTAAGCACTTCAGAATAGAAGGCCATTTGCAAGAATGGTAGTAGACCAAAAACCATGTGATTAATCGTGGTGGAAGATAAAATGTGCCAATGAGGAAAAGAGTTGAAGCCCGGAAGAATTAAAAGACTAGCATGACCGTGTTATATATCATGGCCCATGCCAGCCAACAGTGTGGTCCCTAAGTAATGGAACATTCTGCAAGGAATATCATGGCATGTGCTTTGATGATGACTTATATGGCTAAGTATAAAGCACAGGCCATCCACATTACACGGCCCGTGCCACTTGAAAGTCAAGATCCGAAGACCAGCCCACAGTCCGTGATGTTTTGTACGGCCGCACCATCATGTTAACAAGAAATAAACTCCCAGAAGGTTTCCTATGGGGGATTACACGGGACGTGCAGTTCAGATGCACATAAGACATTCCTAGCCGGTGGCTCCCGTACGCATGCACGACCGTGCTGCTCAAAAAAATCAAAGAACTACTACCGTCCTGCGGCTCTTGAACTATTGCACGGTTTGTCCCACTGGCCAACTAGGGTTTCATTTACATTTTTGGGACTCTTTAAAGCCCATTTCCTATCTACTATATAAAGGGACCTATGTCTACTAGGGTTTAATTTTTAGAGAAGTTTAGCTAGTTTAATTTTCACTCTACTAGTTTTCTAAGTGTAGGCAGAGAGAGAGAGAGAGGAAATAACCTTTCTCCCTTCTTGAACCCAATAGAAATATTTGGTTCAATGCTAAGGAAGTAGTTTATTTTCTCGGGGATATGAATTTGTATTCATGATTTTGTAAATATTTTTTGAGATTCTAAATCACCCTATCCTTTTCTGTTCATGAATATCATGCTTGATGTGCTCTTTAAATTATTGTTAAATGCATGATTGATATCCTATGTTGGCATACACCTTTGTATATGATTCATGTATGATGCTTGTATTTTTTGTCTTCTTGGGAGTGTCACTAGTGTAATAGGGGGAGTGAAAGTCCACGACAGTGTGGGCGTATACATGTGGATCATGAGTACCCCTCCGATGAGCATACACTAGTATGATTGGAAAATGGTATCCCGATAGGTGAGGTCATGATTATTAGTAGCAACTATAGTTGTATTAATTTGAACCTTGTCGTTGCAACCCTGAAGTCATCATGAGATACCGACCCCTTTGCTTCTACAGGCCTAAGGAGAAACATTCATAGTGAAGGCCCGAGATGTAATTATTTACGGGAACGTCCGGGAAGCTTGACGTACTTTCCTAATTACGGAGGTGGTGTCGATTGAATAAGACGTGAGCACCTTTGTGTGACAGACAAAAGAAAGTGTTGAATGTGGACAACCCTATGTGACATAAACATTAGGATAGGTTTCTATGTCTTGTATTTGATAGAATCAAAGATCAAAGTATTCCACAGATCATGTAATGCAAATGTCCCCAAGTTTTTTTTAAATATAGTTGGACCTCTTGTTCTTGCATGTTTTTGAGTTGATAGATGAACACCCCCTTTCCCCAAAACCTTGTTTGCAACATTGACTATTCCCAACATGCAATCGGATTAATGGTCCGTTTCCGAGTTTTACATAGTTAACTTTTAAATTCCTAGCATCTTTATGGACGACCCCCGTCTTGCCACTTGCTACCCTTTTTGTTATTTTAGTGGTGAGTACGGAAGAAACAATACAAATAGTATCTTAGTGAAGGGCTCCGCAGGTAATTTGGTTAAAAAAATGACCCCGCAGAGTGTGGATCAGGGGAGCTTCTAGTAGTTCTATTGGGAAAAAGAGTTCGAGAGTGGATATGGAGCTATATGAAGAGTTGGTTGAGTAGTCGATAGCTTTTACCTCATGGTCCGAACTTAGGAGGAAAAAACCAAACAACACAAGTGCTCCCTCCAACAATAGAAATTTCGAGGTCCAAGTCTCAACCCTTACTTCTATGGTGAAAGCCTTGATCATAAAGTTTATAAACACACTGCATATGAAGTCTTGTGATATTTTTTCATCACCCCACCCTACGGATGTGTGCCCGAGTTTTCAAGATGATTATGTACCGGAGGTAAATGCCGCGGGTTTTCAAGAAAGCCAAGGATATCAAAGGTATTGATGAAATCAAGGTTACCAAGGTCGTTGAGGCTACCAAAATCAGCCTTATAATTTGGGTAATTGAGATCACCGAATCTTCGGTATGGAAATGCTCAAGGAGGGAAAAATGCACAACAATACCGCCCTCAACAACAACTATACCAGCCTCCGCAAAATAATTTCCCAAGGCTCCAAGACAAGCCTATGATCAAGGAGAGAGTCGGGCTTATCAAAAGATGAAGTGATGTAAGTCATATGAAGACTGACCTTGTGTGCGGAGAATGCCAAAAAGTTTCAAAAGAAGGCTGAATCGAGCATCAAGAATTTGGAGACTCAAGGGAGTCAAATGGCTCAAATCTTGAATCGGATGGAGTCAAGAGATTCGGGAAAAATTCTTTTCTAACCGAAACTTAACCCTCTACAAAATGTGAGTGCCATCTCATTGAGGAATGGTAAAGAGTTTAAGAAACCCCAAGATGAAGGTATACTTTAGCCGGTTCTTGATAAAAAGGAAAATTTTGAGAAAAAAGCCAAAGAGTTGGCCAATGAGAATGTGAGCGAGGAGAATCAAATCAAGGAGGAACTATAGTGACGAGATAGGGATAAAGCCCAAAATATCATCTCATCTTCACAAGAACGCTAAAGTGACGGAGATCCTCTCCTATGTGTTGGACCACTCTTTCCGAAAGCCTTGAAATATAGGAGGAATAAGGAGGACAACAAAGACATCTATGAAGTCTTTCATAGATGTGGAGTAACATTCCACTCTTAAATGATATAAATAAAATCCCTAGGCATGCTCAATTTCTTAATGAATTGTGTGCCATCAACATGAATTGTTTTTAATGAAGAGTAAGTATAAGAGCAAAAAGATTGAGCATGTCTCCACTATGTTTACTGATGAATTGCCTCTTAAATGTGATGATCCGGGAATGCTTACAATCCCTTTTGTGATAGGAGGAAAACTTGTTGAAGAGGACATTCTAGATTTAGGTGCTTCAATTAATGTGCCCTGATATTATTTATATGAGAGTCTAAATCTAGGCACTTTTCACAAAAACGGGGTTGTTCCAACTAGCTGACCACTCTAGCACATGCCCGAAAGGTATTGTGAACGATGTGTTAGTGTAAGTAGGCTCTTTGACATTCCCCGCCAATTTAGATGTCCTTGATATGTATACTGATACTCATGCTACACCTATTTTACTTGGTAGGCCATTTTTAAAGTCTTCGAGGACAATACTCGATGTGTATATGGAACAGTAACTATGGAATTTAATGGGCGAAAAGTATAATTTGGCATTAATAATTCTATTGATCATTCAAGTAGATACCACTCTTTCCATGCTACTAATGCTATTAATGATATAGAGCAAGATGTGTCTGAGCCCAATGATATTAGTTCCTTGAATGTTGCCCTAGATGATGATTTAAATGATGCTTCTATTGCAAATGTTGTTAGTACTAACATATAGGAAAACAACAATGATGAAGACTCTCAAGGGAAAGCAACATCCGCCACACTTCATGTATCCACTATAAAGCCAAAAAAGCGTGTTTCCATCCCTCTCATTTGTAGACTTTGGTGGTAGAGTGAAAACTACCACCTAAGGTTCTTAAATGTTCACCTCTTGGAGAAGGAGAGAAACCCTCGATTGATGATTCAATCGAAATTACCGTGGAGCAAAAAGGGGAGTTGTTGGATATGTTGAAGGAGAATGAAAAATCCCTAGGTTATGGGCACCGAGCATTGTTGGGGAATGATGTGGATCTCGAAAGTTTTGTCCCGGATTAAGGGAAAGAGACTTATCACCTCAGTTCATTTTTTGAGTAAACTCAGAAATGGAGTAAGTTGTCTCAACAAAGTTAAACAAACTTGGTTTTTATCATCCGGATAGTCATTTATGACTTTTCATCGATGTTGTTTCAATTTGGTTTTGCCATTGTTTTTCATTATTTTGTCTTGCTATTTTCATGGCTGTGTTTTCCTTTATTTTGTAGCAAAAGGAAGTGCATTGCGTTGGATGAAATAAGGAGTAAAGGCCTTCAGAAGGACTAAGGAAATGAGAGCTTGGGTAGTTGGAGAAAATTTGGCTAAGTATAGAGGTACATTTTTGTCACAGGTTGCGACAAACAGTGGAAGTTTACAACTTCCAGTGTTTGGAGTTACGACAATACGTCACGGGTCGCGATAAGTTTCAGGAAGTTTCGGTCAAAATGGAACTCCCAAATTCTTCTATCGCGCGTCGCGACGATTTTGTGACGTTTCATGAGATTTTTTCGCGAGTCGTGTTGATTATGTGAGAATTCTTTGTGAGTCGTGACGATTATGTTGGGGGTTCTGACCCAACAGTTGCAAAAATACAAATTCCAGTAAATCTTTGTCACGAGTCACGACTTCGGAAAGTTTTTTTATTGTTCACAACTCCCAGGACCATTCTATCATGAGCCACGAGGATTTCTCGCAAGTAGCGACATTCATCTTACATTTGACCTTCACATTTCTTGCTGTCGTAGGTTTCGAAAGATTTTTTGTGAGTCGCAAAAGATTTGTGGCAGGTCTCGACACAGCGCTCGGGTTCAAAATAAAACGGTCAGATTTGTTGCTGCCATCTTTTCCACCTTGATCCTCCCAAAACCGCTGAATCTCCACCATTTGTCCACCAATCCATCCATAAATCACCACCTTCACACCAGAACCAAGTCCATCCCATCCCATCCTCTCCACACAATAAATACATCCAAACCATCCCCAAAATCCAAAAATTTGAAAATCCTTTAATTTGGGGATTTTTAGGATTCCTTGATTGAAGCTTGGACTATTTGTGGGATTGACAATTTCACTATCCTACACACATATTTGTCAAAATTTCTCATTCCATATCCTTGAATTGTTGATATTTGTGTGGTTCATGATTTTGTGATTTTGTGAAATTGTGAGTTGAATGATGTTAATGATTCTGTGAAATGGGATAGTTGATATTGGTGTATACTTGATTTGTAATGCTTATGATATTTTATTTTTGTCCAAAAACATGATGATTTTTGGAATTGTGTACATAGGCTAAACATTGTGTTAGTGGCTATGATTGTCTTCTTAGAAAAATGGATGAGTATTTTTGGCCATGATATGATCTCATTTTGACTGTACATATGTAATATATGGCCAAGCATGGTGTTAATGGGATATAAATATGATTCGTGTAATTATCTAGAATTAAATTATATGATTGGATCCTTACGTGTGTTGACATATGAGCATTCTTTCCTCTTTATAGTTTCCTTTTGTTGATTGTGGTGTGCTGATTGCCTAATTGTGGCATTAATGAATAAATTCTATAATGATGCTCGGATATTTGTCGCTATGTGTTAGATGTTTTCACTTGATAGTTTCATAGTGGAGATTGCATGATGGATTGTGATATTCATTGAGAATACTAGGGTTCATTAGAACTGTTGATGCTAAACTTAGTGTTATGAATTCATAATGTACTTGTGGGTTTGACATTGTTCTCTGTGATGTTAGTTCTTGAGATTCTATGGCACGCAAGAGGTAGAGAGTCACTAGAAGGGGCGAGTTCTTTGGTGGCACCTCTACCTCCTATTCCTATTCGGAACCGACTTTGAATAGGTAAATAAGATAACGTCGCATCACCGACTACTATGCCCAGAGACGGGACCTGTTGGCCAAGCCACTCCAAGAAGATTCATGAGACAAATTTCATCGATGAAAGGGCTTTGGAGGCCTTAGGTTTGAGGGAGTCGTTCAGTTGCTTCCTCACCAAAGGGAGCCTCAGGGATTTCATGAGATGAGTATACCTATCTACATGAGGTACACCCTCGGGTTCCTCACCACGGTGAAGGATACTGCCACGAGGAGGGATGACCAAGGGAGAGAGAATCCCTAGGGTAAGTTCAAAATTTCCATTTGAATGATATATCATATGAGATGGCTTTCTCGGAGATTGAGAAAGTCTTTGGTTGGCACACTGCGGCCATTCGGGAGAATTTTAATCTTGAGATCCTAGCCTGCAATTATGACGATGAGATAGTTTTTCGGCTGGCAATCACTAGGAGAGTCCGGGATGTTAGGGACAAGAACAACCTAATCATCCACCACTATAAGAAACTGAACCTATTACTTCACTCCTTTTACCTTGGTTTTTTTGCTTGGGTCAAATAACAGAGGTAAAAGTTCTTTAACCTCGGTTACTTTTTAAAACGAAGTAAAATGTATTATTTACTTTGGTTAAAAAAAAGAGGTAAAATGTACTCTTATGTGTCCATATTATAAGATGATTTTAGGATCTTTTGTACTCATTTTGGTATGATTTTGTACTTTGGATACTCCATTCTACCTTGAAGTTCTATTACTAGAGTTAAGAGCTACTTTAGCGCTCTTATCACTTTTAATAAGGATTTTGTGAGACAAGGTAATGATTTGAAGATTTGAAGACCATGAAGACTAATCTTTTAAGACAATGAAGACAATATGTGAGGCCAGATCTACTCTTTGATTTTTTTGTACTATAAATACTATCTTATCTTCTCTCTTCTAGCAACTTTTCCTCCCTGATTCCACAGCCATAAAATCCTATTTTCCACCATTTTCATATTCTTTTCATCTTGATTTTATGTTTGAATTGCTATTGGTTTTTAGTATGAATTCTAGTACCTAAACTTAGTCTTGAGAGAAATTGATTAAGGCTTCCAAGTCCATGTCTTGGGAACTTTATATGAAGCTATTTAATGCTTTGATATTGTGAATTTATTTCTCTTTAATGTTAGTTGTTGAAAGCATTAATGGTTTTATAAGTTTGAGAACATGAATTGCTTGTATGATTACTTGTTAGGGTTTGGAGAAAATAGCTAATTCTCTTTTCTTTTGATATGAAATCCAATGACATGAATTAGAGCTTCTATTATGGTTGGTGATTTGATCAATGCTATATAAATGTGATAATGTAAAATTCTTTATCATGTTTGTTTTTGTAGCAAATGGGAGACGTTTATGAAGTTGAAGGTTCTTGACTAATCTTGTATAAATGCATGAATTGGTTCAATGCTTAGACACAGTGTAGTGTTTATAAGTGTTACCAAGATTGTTGATTCTTTGTACTTAATGTCATTAATGATATACCTTTAGGCGTTGAACGACTAAAGGGGTCATTAGTGAGATTTAGCGAGAAATGTCGAATTCACTCTTGTAAACTACTATCAAAGAAGGGTAGAGGATTTATCTTCACAACAAGTAGTAAAAGTGTTGAATAGGTTATATGCTCAATGATAGATAAAAGGCTTGGAAGTATAAGTCAATTGCCCCCAAGATCCCGTAATTAGTGTTTAACCTCGTTTTAGTGATTGTTGCTTAATTAGTTTATTTGTATTGTTTGATAGTGTAACTTGTCTTTAAATTGATAACTTAGAAAAACCAATTCAAAACCCCCCCTCTTTATGTGCTTTTATATATATGCATATTTCTATATCTGCGTGTTTACCATTATATGAGCAAACGCTTAGGAAAATCCCTTGTCTCCGTGGACGACTCTGCCTTGCCATTATCTACTTAGTTGTAGTTAAGAACACTTTACGGCTTAAAAATAGTAACTTTGAGAGGTACGGCGACGATCTCTCATATTCAGTGTGTACTTGTTAGTTATACTATGTATTACCTTTCATTTTCATTTATTGATGATTTTTCATTTTGAATTATGAATTCCATATGTTTAGCTATATGTTGCACTTAATAGTACTAGGTGCAGCAACTGAACCCAGATTAAGGGGTACAAATTCCAAAAAAAACAAAAGTCCCAACTACTTTGTTTGATGTTAACTTACAAAATTACCCATCTACTTTACTCCCTAATCACAACACCAGTATTACTACCTCTACTTGTTAGCCAAGTCTAATTTTCTTCATCTTTAACTTGTGGGAAAATCAAGCTAGAGTCACATCATCATCCTCAATAACGGCTATTGCAAACCTATTCTTGCAAAATGAAGCAAGAGGCACATCATCTTTCAAAGTCGCAGTCACTGCAGTTCTTTTCTTGTTAAAAGAGGCAAGAGTTAACTCATCATCTACATTATCAGTTACTGCTGATCTTTTCTTGCAAAATGTCGCAAGAGTCGAGTTATCATCTAAGCTAGTATTGAAAACATTGTGCATACCACAACAGGGACACATATTCTTTCAATATAAAAAGAATATGATAACAGAAACTTGAACAAATAAACGACTATATGAAAACAAGTTACTCATTCAATTTCAAGTAGCTGCATGAGCAAGTGCATGCTCAAACTTATCGATTGAAACATAAATCGTTGCTTTATTTCAAACAGATCTACAGGAGGAAAGATTGAGGAAAGGAAAACAAGGTAACGTAAAAACCAAAAATTAAAGGCACTCACTTGGCTGATTCTTCCCCGGTATCATCCTCGCCTACCCTCCTTCTCTTGACATAGTTTCTAACATGGTAGTTGTCGGGTACCTCAATGTAAATGTTCAATATATTGGGATAAACCAATTTGTAAACTACTTGAAGTTGAACCTCAGTATAGGAATAATTGGAAACACTTGATTAGTGACACCAAAAGGAAACTTCACAAAGTCTATCAGGACGCCTGAAGGCTCACCTGCTGGTATGTGTCGATAGTAAAAATGTTGGTCTTCTTTATCTTGTACTCCTACCATTCTGGTTCATGTTTGCCTCCTAGAAAACAAAATTTGCAATTGAGGTTGTTGATCTGCCCCCTCCCAGCGTCACTAAATCAATTAACGAACCACGGGAGATCCGCCAACTAAAAAATGAGAGAAGGGCTGTTAAGGGTCAAAGATAAATTTATAGTGTTGCTCCTATTCCTACTACTACACTACCAAGATTGGAAGATAGTGGAAAGTACCGGGGTCATCCACAGAGATGTTAGAAATCTAATA
>JAULKM010102278.1:0-25636 GCA_032355605.1 Rubia tinctorum | reverse complement strand
ATATTCATATTTCCATGACTATCAGCCTCAATGACTGCATGAACCTTCCTCTCAGAATAATTGAATAGAAAGAGCGTAAATCCTTGATTAATAGTCTTAACGAAACAGAAAATTATTATCAGCGAGGGTAATTTTTTTAAAGATGCCTAAAATTTGCACGCATTCAATAAAAAACATGCCCATTAATTTCACATAAAATTCAATACCTTGAGTTAATATTGGTACCACTAAAATTTGTAAATTTTAATTACACAAAGTACCATACATTCATGTTATATCATCAACATGCAAATGAACCACTAATCAATACGTCGGCATGAAATAGTGTTCTCTCGGAACTACTATGTGTCCAAGCTTACAAATCGATATTCATATTTCCATGATTAACAGCCTCAAAGACTGCATGAAGCTTCCTCTCAGAATAATTGAATAGAAAGAGCGGCAATCCTTGATTAATAGTCTTAATGAAATAGAAAATTATAATCAGCAAGGGTAATTTTTTTAAACGTGCCTAAAAGTTGCACGCATTCAATAAAATGCATGCCCATTAATTGCACATAGAATCCGATACTTTAAGTTAATCTTGGAGCTACTAAAACTTGTAATTTTAATTACAAAAAGTACCATACATTCATGTAATAACATCAATATGCAGAGGACCCACTAATTTATAAGTCGGCAGGAAATGTTGTTCTCTCGGAACTACTTTGTGTCCATGCATATAGATCGATATTCATATTTCCATGACTATCAGCCTCAATGACTGCATGAACCTTCCTCTCAGAATAATTGAATAGAAAGAGCGTCAATCCTTGATTAATAGTCTTAACGAAACAGAAAATTATTATCAGCGAGGGTAATTATCACCTTAAGGGTGTCTAGTTTCACGCATGCACAAAAATTTAACACGCAAAAATCAGAATGTGCGAGGTTTTGGGGGAAAATTCAAGGAAACATTGAAGCAAATTCATAACATAATTTTTAAAAAACACACATTATGCACAATACAAAAATTATACACTAAAATAAACATTCATATTTAAAAAATAAATAAATCAACTATCAAAATCTATAACATTCTTATTCCTCATTATTGCAGGGGAAGAAAAAAAACATTAACGGCGATTCAAAAATGAGCAGCGGTGCACAATAGTCAAATTTTGACTTTAATAGAAAATTATAATCGGCATGGGCAATTTTTGGAAACCTGCCTAATAGTTGAACGCATTCACTAAAAAACATGCCCATTAATGGCACAAAGAATCAGATACCTTGAGGTAATCTTGAAACAACTAAAACTATATAAATGCAATAACAACTACATGCAATGGAACCAATAATGAATACGTCGCTAAGAAATTCTATTCTCTCAGAACTATTATTTTTCCATGCATACAGATCGATATTCATATTGCCATGACTAACAACCTCAATGATGGCATGAAGCTTCCTCCCGGAGTAATTGAATGGAAAGAGCGGAAATCCTGGATTAATGTTCTTCAAGTATGATTAATGCATACTTAGCAAGCCTTTCAACATATAAGGCACAAAAATAAACACCAAAGTCATGTGAATCCATCATTTGTTTAAAACAAACTACGGGCACAAAAACTATTTCGGAAAAGGAAGGAAATATTAAATAAACACCAAATATTTGACATCCTATAGCGCGATGGCATACCAAATAGTTGTTTGCTAAGCCATTCTTTCATGGTTATCTTTTTTTAACCAAATATAACACAAACAAGACTGGTTTTCTCCAAATTCCTCTTAGTGACAACCCCTTCATTAATCTAAAAGGCTTGCGGTTTTCTTCCAGCAATCGTCCTTCAAAATTCAAACCCCCCAATGTAAACTCACATTATATTACAAGATGAACATCTCCTTATGGGTTACTAGCTTCATGTAGGCATAAAAATCTATCATACTAAAATCATAATGTGCGAGGTTTTGGGGGTAAGTGCTTGAAAACTTTAAAGCAAATTCAGAACATAATTTTAAATAACACACATTATGCTCAATACTAAAATTATACACTAAAATCAATATTCATAGTTTAAAAAAAATAAATCAACCATCATATTCTATGAAATTCTTATTCCTTATTATTTTTGGGGAAGAAAAAAAATTTAACAGCTATTCAAACACGAGTGGCGGTGCACAGCAGTCAAATTTTGACTGAAATAGAAAATTATAATCGGCGAGAGCAATTTTTTGAAACTTGCCTAATAGTTGTATGCATTAACTAAAAACATGCCCGTTAATCTCACATACCATTGGATACCTTGGGGTCATCTTGAAAACACTAAAACTTGTAAATTTAAATTACACAAACTACGATACATTCACATAATAACAACTACATGCAAAGGATAGATTTGAGAGTAAATTATCAAACTGGAAAAAAATGGCTCTCATTTGCAGGTAAGCTGACTCTTATTAATCATTCCCTTTATTCCCTCTGCATCCATATTTTCACACTACTTAAACCAATTAGTCATGTTCTTAAAAATATAGAGTCACTGGCTGCCAATTTCTTTTGGGGGGAAAATGATGAAGGAAATCATAAGCTTCATTGGAGATCATGGAAAAGATGCTGCTTACCTACCAATGAAAATGGATTAGGAATAAGGGATTTGTCTTCCATAATAAATGCACTCTCTGCAAAATTATGGTGCAAACTACAGATGAACAAAACTCTTTGGTCTAATCTAATGTGGTTACTAAAGGATACATCTCACACTTCACACACAAGATCAAGGATAGAACAAGTTACCAAAAAATGCAATCACCACTCACAGGTTATACATGGTTTAGGAATGAGTGTTTTCTGGAATTTCAATTGGGTAGGAAATGGTGCTTTATTCTATAAGTGGCCAACTACTTTATCTCTCCCATTCCCGGATATTTCTATATCCCAATTCATTGGTGATAAACATTTATACCTACCTACCTTGGAGCCTCACTTGGCTACCTGTGATTTACTTCTTTTGCAGGAGGCAGAAATTAGGGCCAATCACGAGGACAGACTCATTTGGAAAACGTCAACAAATGGAGACTTCTCCACTTCAACTGTATATAGGACTTTCAGGCAAAGGAGACCTGCTGTTGCCTCTCTCTACCAAGTATGGAGCAAAAACATTCTAGGGAAGTTATCTATTTTAATGTGGAGGCTAATGAATTCCCTTCTACCATTTGATGACATGATAATTAATAAAAGGGTTCTCTCTTGCTTCCAAATGTATTAATTGTCAAAATGCAGATTCTATACGACATTTTTTTAATGACTGCTATAGGGTTATCATGGTCTGGACTGTTGTTCATGACATTATGGGCATTAGGGATAAACTGTTTACCTCACTCTGGGATAGTATATCGCTTTACCTCACTTTCCAAGGTCCAAACACTATACAAAATAAGATGATCCTCCTTTTTCAATCAATACATTTTGGAACATGTGGAAAGTGAGGAATAGAGATCTCCATGATGGAAAAGTGGACTATCAAATTTGTGATCAGTAATAATAAGATGGAGGTTAAACAATCACTAGCTACTAACCCTCTAAGTACTGATTTAGGGAGGAAAAATTCTGGATACTGAGGGATTGTGCAATCTTCTTCAAAAGAAGGCAAAGGATTATACCTCAATTAGTCAATTGGCATAGACCTACAACTGATTTCAAAATAAATGTTGATGCCTCTTGGCTTAAAAATGACTTATCAGCAGGGTTAGGATTAATTGTTAGGGACTGTAATGGAGAATTCTTAAGTGCTGCTGTGGAAAACCATCTAGCTATCTTCCCACTACACTCTGAGCTTCTAGAAATCCATTTAGGTCTTAAAAAAGCAAGATTTCTTGGTTATAAATATGTTCTGATTTAATCTGATTGTCATTTTGCAATCAAGTTCATTTTAAATCCTATGAAGGCTCCATGGCAGCTTTACTCTTTGTGTTGTAATATAAGTGACATTCTAAAAAGATCCGGGGCTGATCTTATTTTCACAAAAAGGGAAGGTAATCTAGCTGCAGACTTTTTAGCTAAGGATGCAAAAAACCTAAGCAACAACACTCTTTCATGGCATCACCTCAAAAAGGAACTTAAGGGGATTATATTAATGGACACAAAATACATCCCCATCCTCGGGTTGAGGACTTAATATCACATTACTCATATACCTCTATGTTATTGCTGGATATGTTGCTGGATATGTTCCTTTCTTATGTGCCTGGATATCTCATGTTTTGCACCTACAATATTCTCGGCCACATTGCTCTCCTAATTCATGCCTCTTTGCTGCTGATTAACACACTATTAAATTACTCTCCCTCTTCTAGTGGCTGCTCAATAGATACATTGCTGCTGCAGGATTCTTCTTCCTCATGATGCTTCAATCTAGGTCCGCAGCTGCGGTGATCTGCTACTGCTGTTTTTTGCCGTTTCCAGAGCAAGAAACCAGTCATTTTGCTAATACTCCTACAGCTGCACCTCACTTAGTATAGGGACTAAAACTCTCTTAAACCAACGGAGCTGCTGAATTAATCTGTACAATACTTCATGTTCTTGTATTATTTATCCGTCGCCTCTTTATCTAGCTTGATCTCATTGGATATCTGGCCTGAATCGATTCACACTTGGGGTGGAGATCATTTACAAGAAACACATCCAAAAAGATCACTAGAACCACTTTAGGAGATCATAATAGTCTCAGGCCCTCTTACGAATTCTGTTGTAATCTAACTATTTTTTATTCCTCTTCGGGGTTAAGTGTGCCCAATAAAATTTCTTATTCACTATTGGTTGATGTTTTAATTTTAAAAAAACTACATGCAAGGGAACCACTAATCAATATGTCGGCAGGAAATTTTGTTCTCTCCGAACTATTATGTGTCCATAAATACATATCAGTATTCATATTTCCATGACTAACAACCGCAATGATGGCATGAACCTTCCTCTCGGAGTAATTGAAAAGAAAGAGCAGCAACAATGGATTAATGTTCTTCAAGTATGATAAATGCAAACTTTGCAAGCCCGTCGACAAATAAGGCACAAAAATAAACACCCTAGACATGTGAATCCATCATCTGTCTAGTGCATACTACAAGCGCAGAATCTAATTTAGAAAAGGAAGAAAATATATAAATAAATAGCAAACATTTGACATACTATAGCCTGATGGCATACTCAATAGTTTTTCTCTAAGCCATTATTTCATGGTGATATTTGTGCAACCAAATATTACACCAAGAGACTTTATTTCTCAAAATTCCTCTTAGTGACAACCCTTTCATTCATCTGAAAGGCTTGCAGTTTTCTTCCAGCAATAGTCCTTAAAAATTCTAACCCTACAAGGTAAAATCATATTATATTACAAGATGAACATCACCTTAAGGGTGACTAGTTTCACATAGGCATAAAAATTTAACACTCAAAAATCTAAAGGTGAGAGGGTTTATGGGAAAGTGCTTGGAAACTTTCAAGAAATTCATATCATAATATTAAAAAACACACATTATACACAATACGAAAATCATACACTAAAATAAGCAATCATATTTAAAAATTAAATAAATAACCGATGATAATGTATGACATACTTATTCTGCATTATTCACCGGGAAGAACAAAAACATTAACAGTGATTTAAACACGAGCGACAGCGTAAAACAGTCAAATTTTGATTAAAATAGAAAATTATAATTGGCTAGGGAAATTTTTTGAAACTTGCTTAATAGTTGTACACATTCACTAAAACATATTCCCTTAATCGTACATAAAATCGGATACCTTGAGATAATATTGAAACCACTAAAACTTGTAAATTAAAATTACTCCAACTACCATACATTCATGCAATAATAGCTACATGCAAAGGAATCACTAATCAATATGTTGGCATGAATTTCTGTTCTCTCCAAACTTTTACGTGTCCATGCATACATATCAATATTCATATTTCCATGACTAACAGCCTCAGTGATGGCATGGAGATTCCTCCCGAAGTAATTGAATATAAAGAGAGCCGATTCTGGATTACAGTTCTTCAAGAATGATAAATGCGGACTTAGCAAGCCCGTCGACAGATAAGGCACAAAAATAAACCCCTTAGTCATGAGTCCGTCATTTGTTTAATGCATACTACAAGCATACAAAATATTTCGGAAAAGGAATAAAATATTTAATTAAAAACCAAACATTTGACATACTATAGCGCGATGGCATACCAAATAGTTGTTTGCCACACCATTCTTTAATTGTTATCCTTGTGTAACCAAATATTACACAAACGAGACTGGTTTCTCAAAATTCCTCTTAGTGACAACCCATTCATTAATCTAATAGGCTTGCAGTTTTCTTCCAACCACCGTCCTTCAAAATTTAAACCCCAGAGAGTAAAATCACATTATATTACAAGATGAACATCACCTTAAGGGTAACTAGTTTCACGTAGGGTTTGGGGGCAAGTGCTTGGAAAATTTAAACCAAATTCAGAACATAGTATTAAAACACACACAATATGCACAATACAAAAATTATACACTAAAATCAACATTCATATTTAGAAAATAAATAAATAAATCACCAATCATAATCCATTACATCCTTATTCCTCATTATTGTTGGGGAGGAACAAAACATTAACAGCTATTCAAACACGACCGGAGGCACACATCTATCAAATTTTGATTGAAATAGAAAATTATAATCGGTGAGGGCAATTTTTTGAAACTTCCCTAGTAGTTTCACACATTCAATTAAAAAATGCCCGTTAATTGCACATAAAATCAGATACCTAGAGGTAATCTTGAAACCATTAAAATGTGTAAATTTAAATTACACAAACTACCATACATTCATGTAATAACAAGTACATGAAAAGGAACCACTAATCATTACGTCGGCAAGAAATTTTGTTCTCTCAAAACTATTATGTGTCCATGCATACAGATCGATATTCATATTTCCATGGCTGACAGCCTCAATGATGGCATAAAGCTTCCTCTCAGAGTAATTGATTAGAAAGAACGGCAATAGTGGATTAATGTTCTTCAAGTATGACAAATGAAAACTTTGCAAACTTGTCGACGAATAAGGCACAAAAATAAACACCCTAGACATGTGAGTCCATCATTTGTCTAATGCATACTACAAGCACAAAACTATTTTCGAAAAGGAAAAAATATTTAAATAAACACCAAACATTTGATATACTATAGTGCGATGGCATACCAAATTGTTGTTTGCTAAGCCATTATTTCATGGTGATCTTTGTGGAATTAACTATTACACCTACATGACTGGTCTTCTCAAAATTCCTCTTAGTGACAACCCCTTCATTCATCAGAAAGGCTTGCAGTTTTCTTCCAGCCATTGTCCTTAAAAATTCAAACCCTACAAGGTAAAATCAAATTATATTACAAGATGAACATCACCATAAGGGTGACAAGTTTCACGAAGGCAAAAAAATTTAACAAGAAAAAATCAAAATGTGCGAGAGTTTGTGGGAAAGTGCTTGGAAACTTTCAAGGAAATTCATAACATAATATAAAAAAACACTCATTATGAACAATAAGAAAATCATACACTAAAATCAGCTTTCATATTTATAAATTAAATAAATAACCAATCATAATCTATGACATCCTTATTCCGCATTATTGATCGGGAAGAACAAAAACATCTATGGGGGTTCAAACATGAGCGGCTGCGAACAACCCACAAATTTTGACTAAAATAGAAAATTATAATCAGCGAGGGCAATTTTTTGAAAATTTCCAAATAGTTGCAAGCATTCACTAAAAATATGCCCATTAATCGCAAAAAAAAATCGGATACCTTGAGGTAATCTTGAAACCACTAAAACTTGTAAATTTAAACTACAAAAACTACCATACATTCATGTAATAACAACTACATGCAAAGGAAGCACTAATCAATACATTGGCAAGAAATTCTTTTCTGACAAAACTATTATGTGTCCATGCATACAGATCGATGTTCATATTGCCAAGGCTAACAACCTCAATGATGGCATGAAACTTCCTCTCGAAGTAATTGAATATAACGAGCGGCAATAGTGGATTAATGTTCTTCACGAATGATAAATGCGGACTTAGCAAGACTGTTGACAGATAAGGCACAAATATAAACACCTTAGATATGCAAATCCATAATTTTTTAATGCATACTACAAACCACACAAACTATTTCCGAAAAGGAAAAAATTTAAATAAACACCAAACATTTCACATTCTATAGCGCGATGGAATACCAAATAGTTGTTTGCTAAGCCATTTTTTCATGGTGATCTTTGTGGAACAGAATATAATGCCAACGAGAATGGTTTTCTCAAAAATCGTCTTAGTGACAACCCCTTTATTCATCTAAAAGGCTTGCAATTTTCTTCCAGCCATCGTCTTTCAAAATTCAAACCCTACAAGGTAAAATCACATTATATTACAAGATGCACATCACTTTAAGGGTGACTAGTTTCACATAGGCATAAAAATTTAACACACAAAAATAAAAATGTGCGAGGGTTTTTGGGCAAGTGCTTGGAAACATTAAATAAAATTCATAACATAATATTAAAAAAAAACACATTATGCACAATACGAAAATCTTACACTAAACTCAGCATTCATATTTAAAAATTAAATAAATAACCAATCATAATCTATGACATCCTTATTCCTCATTATTGCTCGGGAAGAACAAAAATTTTAACGGAGATTCAAACACGAGCAGCGAGGGCAATTTTTTGAAACTTGCTTAATAGTTGCACTCATTTACTGAAAAACTTGCCCATTTATCACACATAAAATCGGAAACCTTGAGGTAATCTTAAATCCACTAAAAATTGTAAATCTAAATTACAAGAACTACCATACTTTCATTTAATAACTGCTACGTGCAAAGGAACCACTAATCAATACGTCGGCATGAAATTTTGCTCTCTCTGAACTATTATGTGTCAATGTATACAAATCGATATTCACATTGCCATGAGTAATAACCTCAATGATGGAATGAAGCTTCCTCTCAGAGTAATTGAATAGAAAGAGTGGCAATCCTGGATTAATGTTCTTCACATATGATAAATGCAGACTTAGCAAGCCTGTCAACAGATAAGGCACAAAAATAAACACCTAAGACCTGTGAATCCATCATTTGTTTAATGCATACTACAAGCACACAAACTATTTCGTAAAAGGAAGAATATATTTAAATAAACACCAAACATTTAACATACTATAGCGCGATGGCATACCAAATAGTTGTTTGCTAAGCCATTCTTTCGTGGTTATCTTTGTGTAACCAAATATTACACAAACGAAAGTGGTTTTCTCAAAATTCCTCTAAGTGACCACCCCTTTAATAATCTAAAAGGCTTGAAGTATTTTTCCAAACATCGTCCTTCAAAATTCAAACCCCAAGGTAAAATAACATTATATTACAATATGAACATCACGTTAAGGATGACTAGTTTCACGTAGGCATAAACCTTTAACACACAAAAATCAAAATGTGCGAGGGGTTTGTGGGCAAGTGCCTGGAAACTTTCATGCAAATTCAGAACATAATTTTAAAACTCACACATTATGCACAATGCAAAAATTATACACTAAAATAAAAAATCACATTAAAAAATAAATAAATCAACAATCATAATATGTTACATCTTTATTCCTCATTATTGTTGGGGATGAATAAAAACATTAATGGATTTTTAAACACGAGCGCCAATGCACACCGATCAAATTTTGACTGAAATAGAAAATTATAATCGGTGAGGGAACTTTTTTGAAACTTGCCTAATAGTTGCAAGCAATCACTAAAAAACATTCATGTTAATTGCACATAAAATTGAATACCTTAAGGTAATCTTGAAACCACTAAAAATGTAAATTTAAATTAGGCAAACCACCATACATTCATGTAATAACAACTACATGCAAAGGAACCACTAATCAATACGTAGGCAGGAAGTTTTGTTCTCTCAGAACTCTTATGTGTTCATGCATACAGATCGATATGCATATTGCCATGACTAACAACCTAAATGATGGCATGAAGCTTCCTCTCGGAGTAATTGAATAGAAAAAGTGGCAATCGTTTATTAATGTTCTTCAAGTATGATAAATGCGAACTTTGCTAGCGTGTCGACAGATAAGTCACAAAATTAAACACCCTAGACATGTGAATCCATCATTTTCCTAATGCATAAATTTTGACCGAAATAGAAAATTATAATCGGCGAGGGCTTTTTTTTAATCCTTCCAAATAGTTACACTCATTCACTAAAGAATATGCCCATTAATCGCATGTAGAATCGGATACCTTGAGGTAATATTGAAACAACTAAAACATGTAAATTTAATTTACACAAACTACCACACATTCATGTAATAACAGTTGCATGCAAAGAAACCACCAATCAATATGTCGGCAGGAAATTCTGCTCTTTCAAAACTATTATGTGTCCATGCATACATATCGATATTCTTACTTCCATGACTAACTTCCTCAATGATGGCATGAAGCTTTCTCTCAGAATAATTGAATAGAAAGAGTGGCAATCCTGGAATAATGTTTTTCACGTATGATAAATGCAGACTTAGCAAGCCTGTCGACAGATAAGGTACAAAAATAAACACGTTAGACATTTGAATCCATCATTTGGTTAATGAACACTACAAGCACACAAAATATTTCTAAAAAATTATAAAAATTTTAAATAAAACTAAAATCACATTATATTTTAGCGCGAGAGCATACCAGGCAGTTGTTTGCTAAGCCATTCTTTAATGGTGATCTTTGTGCAACCAAATATTACACCAACAAGATTGGATTTCTCCAAATTCCTCTAAAGACAACCCCTTCATTCATTTGAAAGGATTGCATTTTTCTTCCATCCATCGTCCTTCGAAATTCAAACCTTACAAGGTAAAATCACATTATATTACAAGATGAATATCACCTTAATGGTGTTTAGTTTTACGTATGCATAAAAATTGAACACGAAAAAATTAGAATGTGCGAGGGTTTGGTGGATAGAGTTTGGAAACATTCAAGCAAATTCATAACATAATTTTTAAAATAACACATTATGGCAATATGAAAATTATACACTAAAATCCACATTCATATTCAAAAATAAATAAATCAACAATCATAATCTATGACATCCTTATTCCTCATTATTTCTGTGGAAGAACAAAAACATTATTGGCGATTCAAAAATGAGCGGCGGCGAACAATTGTTCCACGCATTAACTAAAAAACATGCCCATTAATTGCACATAGACTTAGATACCTTGAGGTAATCTTGAAACCACTAAAACTTGTATATTTAAATTATAAAAACTACCATACATTCATGTAATAACTGCTACGTGCAAAGGAATCTCTAATGCATACAGATCGATATTCATACTTTCATGACTAACAATGTCAATGATGTCATGAAGCTTTCTCTCGGAATAATTGAATAGAAAGAGTAGCAATTCTGGATTAATTTTCTTCACGTATGATAAATTCGGACTTAGCAAGCCAGTCGAAAGATAAGGCACAAAAACAAACACCTTAGACATGTGAATCCATCATTTTTTATTGCATATTACAAGCAGACAAACTACTTCAGAAAAGGAAGAAAATATTTAAATAAACACCAAACATTTGACATATTATAGCACGATGGCATATTGATTGCTAAGCCATTTTTAATGGTGATCTTTAAGAAACCAAATATTACACCAACGAGTCTGGCTTTCTCCAAATTACTCTTAGTGACAACCCCTTCATTCATCTAAAAGGCTTGTATTTTTCTTCCATCCATCGTCCTTCAAATTTCAAACCTTACAAGCTAAAATGACATTATATTACTAGATGACCATCACCTTAACGGTGTCTACTTTCACGTATGTATAAATATATAACACGCAAAAATCATAATGTGCTAGGGTTTGGGGGTAAGTGCTTGGAAACATTCAAGCAAACTCAGAACATAATTTTAAAAAACACACATGATGCACAATACAAAAATTGTACACTTAAATCAACATTCATATTAAAAAAATCAATAATCATAATCTGTGACTTCATTATTCCTCATTATTTCTGTGGAAGAACAAAAACATTATTGGAAATTCAAAAATGAGCGACGGTGCACGACAGACAATTTTTTACCAAAATAGAAAATTATAATCGGCGAGGGCAATTTTTTGAAACCTGCTTAATAGTTGCACACATTTACTAAAAACATGCCCATTAATCGCACATAGAATCAATACCTTGAGGTAATATTGAAACCATTAAAACTTGTATATTGAAATTACACAAACTACCATACACTCATGTTATAAGTGCTATGTGCAAAGGAACCACTAATCAATACGTCGACAGGAAATTTGGCTCTTTCAGAATCAATATTAGTCCATGCATAAAGATCGATATTCATACTTCCATTATTTATAACCTCAATGATGGCATGAAGCTTCCTCTCAAAATAATTGAATAGAAAGAGCGGCAATCCTGGATTAATGTCATTCTCGTATGATAAACACAGACTTAGAAAGCATGTCGACATATAAGGCGCAATACAAAACCTTACACATTTGAATCCATCATTAGTTTAATGTGTATTACAAGCGCACAAACTATTTCTGAAAAGGAATAAAATATTAAAATGAACGCTAAAATTTGACATATTTTAGCGTGATGGCATACCAAATAGTTATTTGCTAAGCCATTCTTTAATGTTAATTTTTTTGCAACCAAATACTATACCAACGAGACTGGATTTCTCCAAATTCCTCTTTGTGATAACCCATTCATTCATCTGAAAGGCTTGCATTTTTCTTCCATCCATTGTCCTTCAAAATTCAAACCTTACAAGGTAAAATTACATTATATTACAAGATAAACATTACCTTAACGGTGTCTAATTTAACGTAAGCATAACTATTTAACACGCAAAAATCAGAATGTGTGACGGTTTGGGTGCAAGTGTTTGGAAACATTGAAGCAAATTTAGAACACACTTTTTAAAAACAAACATTATGCACAACATGAAAATTATACACTAAAATCTACATTCAAATTTAAAAATAAATAAATCAACAATCATAATCTTTGACATCCTTATTCCTCCTTATTGCAGGGAAGAACAAAAACATTAACAGTAATTCAAAAATGAGCGGCAGCGCACAACATTCAAATTTTGACCGAAATAGAAAATTATAATCGGCGAGGGCAATTTTTTAAAACTTTCCTAATAGTTGCACGCATTCACTAAAAAAACATGCCCATTAATTGCACATAGAATCAGACACCTTGAGGTAATCTTCAAATCACTAAAACTTGCAAATTTAAATTACACAAACTTCCATACATTCATGTAATAATAGCTACATGCAAAGAAACCACTAACCAATACGTCAGCAAGAAACTTTGTTCTCTCGGAACTATTATGTGTCCATGCATACAGATAGATATTCATATTCCATGACTAACAGCTTTAATGATGGCATAAAGCTTCCTCTCGGAATAATTGAATAGAAAGACCGGAAATCCTGGATTAATATTCTTCACGTATGATTAATGCGGACTTATCAAGCGTATCAACATGTAAGACACAAAAATAAACACCTTAGACATGTGAGTCCTTCATTTTTTTTAATGCATACTACAAGCAGACAAACTACTTCAGAAAAGGAATGAAATATTTAAATAAACACCAAACATTTGACATATTATAGCGCAATGGCATACCGAATAGTTGTTTCCTAAGCCATTCTTTGATGGTGATCTTTGTGTAACATATATTCATAATTTTGAGATATTTTCATTATCTTCATTGTTTCTTAAACCTGCAGGCTATTTAAGTTTCAATTTCTTTGTAAGTGTACTCTGTGGGCTAGATGCTTATAGAGAAACCTTGTGATCTAAACCTGCGGGCTATTTAGATAACATGTCAGAGTTGGGTGTACCTTGCTGGCTAGACGCTGCTTCTTCATGGATTTATACAGAGTTGGGTGAATCCTCAGTCAAAATAAAGAACTGATATTCCGCAATCTAGAGTCTTCGCAAGGAGATTCATATCAGCGAGGGTTTGGGGGCAAGTTCTTGGAAACATTCAAGCAAACTCGGAACATAATTTAAAAAACACACATTACGCACAATACAAAAATTGTACATTCAAATCAACATTCATATTTAATAAATAAAGAAATAAACGATCATAATCTATGACATCCTTATTCCTCGTTATTTTTGTGGAAGAACAAAAACATTAATGGGGATTAAAAAATGAGCAGCGGCGCACATCAGATTTTTTTGACCGAAATAGAAAACTATAATCGGCGAGGGAATTTTTTTGAAACCTGCCTAATAGTTGCAGGCATTAACTAAAAACATACCCATTAATCTCACTTAGAATCAGATACCTTGAGTTAATCTTCAAACCACTAAAAATTGTAAATTTAAATTACACAAACTACCATACATTCATGTAATAACATCAACATGCAAAAGAACCACGAATCAATACATCGTCAGGAAGTTTTGTTCTCTCAAAACTATTATATGTCCATGCATACAGATAGATATTCATATTTCCATGATTAACAACCTCAAAGATGGCATGAAGCTTTTTCTTATAAAATTGAATAGAAAGAGCGGCAATCTAGGATTAATGTTCTTCATGTATGATAAATGCGGACTTAGAAGGCCTGTCAACAGATATGGAACAATAATAAAAACCTTAGACATGTGAATCCATCATTTGTTTAATGAATACTACAAGCACACAAACTCTTTCAGAAAAGGAAGAAAGTATTTAAATAAACACCAAACATTTGACATACTATAGCGCGGTGGCATATTGAATAGTTGTTTGCTAAGCCATTCTTTAATGATGATCTTTGTTAAACCAAATATTACTGAAAAGAGACTTGCTTTCTCCAAATTACTCTTAGTGACAACCCCTTTATTCATCTGAAAGGCTTGCATTTTTCTTCCATCCATCGTCCTTCAAAAATTCAAACCTTACAAAGTAAAATCACATTATATTACAAGATGAACATCACCTTAACAGTGTCTACAATCACGTATGCATAATAATTTAATACGCAAAAATCAGAATTTAAGAGGGTTTGGAGGCAAGTGTTTGGAAACATTCAAGAAAATTAATAACATAATTTTTAAAAAACACAGATTATGCATAATATGAAAATTATATACTATAATCAATATTCAAATTTAAAAATTAAATATATCAACAATCATATTATGTGACATCCTTATTTGTAGTTATTGCAGGGGAAGAACAAAAACATTAAGGGCAATTCAAAAATGATCAGTGGCGCACAACACTAAAATTTTGTACGAAATAAAAAATTATAATCGGCGAGGGTATTTTTTAAAAACCTGTGTAATAGTTGCACGCATTCAATTAAAAACATTCCCATTAATCACACATAGAATAATATACCTTGTGGTAATCTTGAAAACACTAAAACTTGTAAATTTAAATTACACAAACTACCATACATTCATGTAATAACTGCTACGTGCAAAGGAACCACTAATCAATACGTTGGGAGAAAATTTCACTCTCTCAGAACTATTGTGTGTTCGTACATACAAATCGATAATCATCCTCTCAGATCAATTGAATAGAAAGTGAGGCAATCCTGGATTAATGTTCTTAATGTATGATAAATGCGGACTTAGCAAGCCTGCCGACAGATAAGGCACAAAAATAAACACCTTAAACATGTGAATCCATCATTTTTTAAATGCATACTACAAACAGACAAACTACTTCAGGAAAGGAAGAAAATATTTAAATAAACACCAAACATTTGACATACTATAGTGCGATGGCATATTGAATAGTTGTTTGCTAAGCCATTCTTTAATGGGGATATTTCTGCAACAACATATTACTGCAACGAGACTTGCTTGCTCCTAATTACTCTTAGTGACAACCCCTTCATTCATCTGAAAGGCTTGCATTTTTCTTCCATCCATCGTCCTTCAAAATTCAAACCTTACACGGTAAAATCAGATTATATTACAAGATGAAGATTACCTTAACGGTGTCTACTTTCATGTATGCATAAAAATTTAACACGCAAAAATAAGAATGTGAGAGGGTTTGGGGGCAAATATTTGGAAACAATAAAGCAAATTCAAAACATAATTTTTAAAAACACACATTATGCACAATACAAAAATTATACACTAAAATTAACATTCATATTTAAAAAATAAATAAATCAACAATCATAATCTATGAAATCCTTATTCCTCATTATTCCTAGGGAAGAACAAAAACATTAACGGCAATTCAAAAATTAGCGGCGGTGCACACCAGTCAAATGTTGACCAAAATAGATAATTATAATCGGTGAGGGCAATATTTTAAACCTGCCTAATAATTGCACGCATTTACTAAAAAAACATACCCATTAATTGCACATAGAATCGGATACCTTGAGGTAATCTTGAAAGCACTAAAACTTGTAAATTTAAATTACAAAAACTACCATACTTTCCTGTAATAACTGCTACGTGCAAAGGAACCACTAATCAATACGTCGGCAGAAAATTTCACTCTCTCAGAACTATTATGTGTCCATACATACAGATCGATATTTATACTTGCATAACCAACAACCTCAATGATGGCATGAAGCTTCCTCTCGGAATAATTGAATAGAAAGACCAGCATTCCTAGATTAATGTTCTTCATGTATGATAAATGCTGACTTAGCAAGCCTATCGACAGATAAAGCACAAAAATAAACACGTTAGACATGTGAATCCATCATTTTTAATGCATACTACAAGAAGACAAACTACTTTAGTAAAGGAAGAAAATATTAAAATAATAACCAAACATTTGACATATTATAGCGCGATGGCATACATAATAGTTGTTTTATAAGCCATTCTTTAATGGTGATCTTTGTGCAACCAAATATTACACCAACGAGACTGGCTTTCTCCAAATTACTCTTAGTGACAACCCCTTCATTCATCGTAATGACTTGCATTTTCCTCCCTCCATCGTCCTTCAAAATTCAAACCTTACAAGGTAAAATCTAATTATATTACAAGATGACCATCACCTGAACGGTGTCTACTTTCACTTATGCATAAAACTTTAACACACAAAAATTAGAATGTGCGGGGATTTGGGGGCATGTGCTTGGAAACATTCAACCAAATTCAGAACATAATTTGTAAAAAACACACATTTTGCACAATATGAAAATTATACACTAAAATCAACATTCATATTTAATAAATAAAAAAATAAAAAATCATAATCTATGATATCCTTATTCCTCATTATTTTTGTGAAATAACAAAAACTTTAATGGTGATTAAAAAATGAGCGACGGCGCACTACAGACAAAATTTAACCAAAATAGAAAACTATAATCGGTGAGGGCAATTTTTTGAAACCTGCCTAATAGTTGCACGCATTAACTAAAAAACATACCCATTAATCGCACATAGAATCGGATACCTTGAGGTAATCTTCAAACCACTAAAACTTGTAAATTTAAATTACACAAACTACCATACATTCATGTAATAACAGCTACATGCAAAGGAACCAATAATCATTACGTCGCCAGGAAATTCTATTCCCTCAGAACTATTATGTGTCCAGGTATACAGATCGATATTCATATTTCCATGACTAACAACTTTAATGATGGCCTGAAGCTTCCTCTCAAAATAATTGAATAGACAGACGGCAATCCTGGATTAGAATTCTTAACGTATGATCAATACGGACTTAGCAAACATGTCCACACATAAGGCAGGAAAAAACACCTTAGACATGTGAATCTATCATTTTTAATACATACTATAAACACACAAACTTCTTCAGAAAAGGAAGAAAATATTTAAACAAACACCATACATTTGACTAATTATAGCGCGATGGCATACCAAAATGTTGTTTGCTAAGCCATTCTTTATTGGTGATCTTTGTGCAACCAATTATTACATCAACGAGTCTTCCTTTCTCCATATTACTCTTATTGACATCCCCTTCATTTATCTGAAAGGCGTGCATTTTTTTTCATCCATCGTCCTTGAAAATTCAAACCTTACAAGGTAAAATTACATTATATTACAAGATGAACATCACCTAAACGGTGTCTACTTTCACGTATACATACAAATTTAACATGCAAAAATTAGAATATCCGAGGGTTTGGGGGCAAGTGTTTGGAAACATTTAAGCAAATTCAGAACATAATTTTAAAAACCACACTTTATGCACAATACGAAAATTATACACTAAAATCAACTTTTATATTTAAAAAATAAATAAATCAACAATCATAATCTATGAAATCCTTATTCCTCATTATTGCTAGGGAAGAACAAAAACATTAACGATGATTCAAAAATTAGGGCCGACGCATAGCAGTCAAATTTTGACTAACAGTTGCACACATTCACTAAAAACATGCCCATTAATAGAACATAGAATCAGAAAACTTGAGGAAATATTGAAACCACTAAAACTTGTAAATTTAAATTACACAAAAAACCATACATTCATGTAATAACAACTACTTGCAAAGGAACCACTAATCAATACGTCAGCAGGAAGTTCTGTACTCTCAGAACTATTATGTGTCCCTGCATACAGATCAATATTCATATTTCAATGATT
The DNA here is from genome assembly GCA_032355605.1 of Rubia tinctorum. Classification (NCBI taxonomy): domain Eukaryota; kingdom Viridiplantae; phylum Streptophyta; class Magnoliopsida; order Gentianales; family Rubiaceae; genus Rubia; species Rubia tinctorum. The sequence continues at coordinate 6,923 of JAULKM010102278.1, read as the reverse complement.
AACAGCCTCAATGATGGCATGAAGCTTGCTCTCAGAAAATTGAATAGAAAGAGCGGCAATACTGGATTAATGTTCTTAACGTATGATATATACCGACTTCGCAAGCCCGGTGACAGATATGGAACAATAATAAACACCTTCGACCTTTGAATCCATCATTTGTTTAATGCATACTGCAGGCGCACAAACTATTTCAGAAAAGGAAGAAAATATTTAAATAAACACCAAACATTTGACATACTATAGCGCGATGACATACAAAATAGTTGTTTGCTAAGCCATTCTTTCATGGTGTCTTTGTTCAACAAAATATTAAACCAATAAGAAAGGATTTTTCAGAATTCCTCTTAGTGGCAACCTCTTTATTCATTTGAATGGCTTGCATTTTTCTTCCAGCCATCGTCCTTCAAAATTCAAACATTACAAGGTAAAATCACATTATATTACAAGATTAACATCACTTAAGGGAGTCTAGTTTCACGTATGCATAAAAATTTAACATGCAAAAATCAGAATGTGCGAGGATTTAGGGGCAAGTGCTTGGAAACATTCAAGCAAATTCAGATCATAATTTTAAAAAACATACATTATGCACAATACCAAAATTATACACTAAAATCAACATTCATATTTAAAAAATAAATAAATTAACAATCATAATCTATGACATCCTTATTCCTCACTATTGCCGGGGAAGAAGAAAACATTTACGGTGATTTAAGAACGAGAGGCGGTGCACAACAGTCAAATTTTGACTGAAATAGAAAATTATAATCAAGAGGAGAAATTTTTTGACACCTGCCAAATAGTTCAACGCATTCACTAAATAATATGCCCATTAATCACACACAGAATCAGGTATCTTGAGGTAATCTTGAAACCACTAAAACTTATAAATTTAATTTACACACACTACCGTACAATCACGTTTTAACAGTTACATGCAAAGGTACCACTAATCAATACGTTGGCAGGAAATTCTGTTCTCTCAGAACAATTATGTGTCCATGCATACAGATTGATATTCATATTGCCATGACTAACACCCTTAATGATGGCATGAAGCTTCCTCTCAGAATAATTGAATAGAAAGAGCGGGAATCCTGGATTAATGTTATTGACGTAGGATAAATGCGGACTTACAAACATGTTAACAGATAAGGCACAAAAATAAACACCTTAGACATGTTAATCAATCATTTGTTTAATGCATACTACAAGCACACAAACTATTTCAAAAAGGAAGAAAATATTTAAGTAAACACCAAACATTTGACATACTATAGCACGATGGCATACAAAATAGTTGTTTGCTAAGCCATTTTTTATGGTGATCTTTGTGCAAGCAAAAATTACACAAACAAGATAGGCTTTTTCCAAATTCCTCTTAGTGACAACCCCTTCATTCATCTGAAGGCATGCATTTTTATTCCATCCATTGTTCTTCAAAATTCAAACCTTACAAGGTAAAATCACATTATATTACAAAATCAGCATCGCCTTAACGGTGTCTAATTTCACGTATTCATAAAAATTTAACAAGCAAAAATCAGAATGTGAGAGGGTTTGGGAACAAGTGCTGGGAAACATATAAGCAAATTCATAACATAATTTTTAAAAACACCCAATATTCACAATACGAAAATTATACACTAATATCAACATTCACATTTTAAAAAATAAATAAATCGATAATCATAATTTATGACATCCTTATTCATCATTATTTATGTGGAAGAAGAAAAAGATTAACGGTGATTTAAAAACAAGCAGCAGGGCACTGCAGTCAAATTTTGACCGAAATAGAAATTTACAATCGGTGTGGGAAATTTTTTGAAACCTGCCAAAAAGTTGCACGCATTCACTAAAAAACATACCCATTAATCGCACATAGAATCAGATACCTTATGGTAATATTGAAACGACAAAAACTTGTAAATTTAAATTACACAAACTACCATACATTCATGTAAAGGAACCCCTAATCAATACGTCTGCAAGAAATTCTGTTCTCTCAGAACTATTATGTGTCCATGCATACATATTGATATTTATATCTCCATGACTAACAGCTTCAGTGATGGCATAAATAATCCTCTCGGAATAATTTAATAGGAAGAGCGGAAATCCTGGATTAATGTTCTTAACTTATGATAAATGCGGACTTTGCAAGAATGTCGACAAATAAGCCACAAAAATAAACACCTTAGACATGTTAATCCAACATTTGTTTCATGCATACTACAAACACGCTAACTATATCAGAAAGGAAGAAAATATTTAAATAAACATCAAGCATTTGACATACTATAGCACGATGGCATACAAAATAGTCGTTTGCTAAGCCATTCTTTTATGGTGATATTTGTGCAACCAAATTTAGCACCAACGAGACAGGATTTTTCCAAATTCCTCTTAGTGACAACCCCTTCATTCATCTGAAAGGCATGCATTTTTATTCCATCCATCGTTCTTCAAAATTCAAACCTTGCAAGGTCGAATCACATTATATTACAGGATCAGCATCACCTTAACGGTGTCTAATTTTACGTATTCATAAAAATTTAACAAGCAACAATCAGAATGTGCGAGGGTTTGGGAACATGTGCTTGGAAACATAGAAGCAAATTCAGAACATAATTTTAAAAAACACTCACTATTCACAATACGAAAATTATACACTATAATAAACATTCATATTTAAAAAATAAATAAATCGATATTCATAATCTATGACATCCTCATTCGTCATTATTTTTGTGGAAGAAGAAAAATATTAATGGCGATTAAAAATGAGCGGCGGAGCACAACAGTCAAATTTTGACCGAAATAGAAAATTATAATCAGCGAGGGCAGTTTTTTGAAACCTGCCTAAAAGTTGCATGCATTCACTAAAACACATGGCCATTAATCAAACATAGAATCGGATACCTTGAGGTAATGTCGAAACGACTAAAACTTGTAAATTTAAATTACACAAACTACCATACATTCATGTAATAACAGCTACATGCAAAGGAACCACTAATCAATACGTTGGCAAGAAATTCTGTTCTCTCAAAACTATTATGTGTCTATGCATGAAAATTGATATTTATATCTCCATGACTAACAGCCTCAATGATGGCATGAAGCTACATCTCGAAATAATTGAATAGAAAGGGCGGCAATCCTGGATTAATGTTCTTAAAGTATTATAAATGCGGACTTTGCAATAATGTCGGCAGATAAGGCACACAAATAAACAACTTAGATATGTGAAACCATCATTTGTTTAGTGCATACTACAAGCACACAAACTATTTAAGAAAAGGAAGAAAATTTTGAAATAAACACCAAACATTTGACATAGTATAGCGTGATGACATACAAAATAGTTGTTTTCTAAGCCATTCTTTCATGGTTTTCTTTGTGCAAGCAAATATTAAACCAGCGAGACAGGATTTTTCAAAATTCTTCTTAGTGACAATCCCTTCATTCATCTGAAAGGCTTGCATTTTTCTTCCATTCATTCCTCAAAATTCAAACCTTACAAGGTAAAATCACATTATATTATACGATGAGCATCACCTTAACGATGTCTAATTTCACGTATGCATAAAAATTTAACAAGCAAAAATCAGAATGTGCGAGGGTTTGGGGCAAGTGCTTGGAAACAAACAAGCAAATTCCGAATATAATTTTTTAAAACATACATTATTCACAATACGAAAATTATACACTCAAATCAACATTCATATTTAAAAATAAATAAATCAACAATCATAATCTATGACATCCTTATTCCTCATTATTTTTGTGGAAGAAGAAAAACATTAATGGTGATTCAAAATTGATCGGCGACGCACAACTGTCAAAATTTGACCGAAATAGATAATTATAACTAGCGAGGAATTTTTTTTTGAAATCTGCCTAAATGTTGCACGCTTTCACTAAAAAACATGCCCATTAATCGCACATAGAATTGGATGCCTTGAGGTAATCTCGAAACCACTAAAACTTGTAAATTTAAACTACACAAACTACCATACATTCAGGTAATTACAGTTATATGCAATGGAACCACTAATCAATACGTCGGTAAGAAATCCTGTTCTCTCAGAACTATTATGTGTCCATGCATACAGATCGATATTTATATCTCCATAACTAACAATCTCAATGATGGCATGAGGATTCCTCTCGGAATAATTGAATAGAAAGAGCGGCAATCCAGGATTAATGTTCTTAAAGTATGATAAATGCGAACTTTGCAAGAATGTCAACAGATAAGGCACAAAAATAAACAACTTAGATATGTGAAACCATCATTTGTTTAATGCATACTACAAGCTCACAAACTATTTCAGAAAAAAGAAGAAAATTTTGAAATAAACACCAAACATTGGAAATAGTATAGCGTGATAACATACAAAATAGTTGTTTTCCAAGCCATTCTTTCATGGTTATCTTTGTGCAACCAAACATTACACCAGCGAGACATGCTTTTTCCAAATTCCTTTTAGTGACAATCCCTTCATTCATCTGAAAGGCTTGCATTTTTCTTCCATCCATCGTCCTTCCAAATTAAAACCATACAAGATAAAATCACATTATATTACACGATGAGCATCACCTTAACGAGATCTAATTTCATGCATGCATAAAAATTTAACAAGCAAAAATCAGAATGTGCGAGGGTTTGGAGGCAAGTGCTTGGAAACATACAAGCAAATTCAGAATATAATTATAAAAAAACACACATTATTCACAATACAAAAATTATACAGTAACATTCATATTTAATAATAAATAAATCAACAATCATAATCTATGACATCCTCATTCCTCATTATTTTTGTGGAAGAAGAAAAACATTAATGGCGATTCAAAATTGATCGGCGGCGCACAATAGTCAAAATTTGACCGAAATAGAAAATTATAACCAGCGAGGGCAATTTTTTGAAACCCGTCTAATAGTTGCACGCATTCACTAAAAAACATGCCCATAAATCGCACATAAAATCGGATGCCTTGAGGTAATCTTGAAACCACTAAAACTTGTAAATTAAAATTACACAACTACCATACATTCATGTAATTACAGCTAAATGCAAAGAACCACTAATCAATACGTCGGCAAGAAATCATGTTCTCTCAGAACTATTATGTGCCCATGCATACGGATCGATATTTATATCTCCATGACTAACAACCTCAATGATGGCATGAGGATTCCTCTCGGAATAATTGAATAGAAAGTGCGGCAATCCAGGATTAATGTTCTTAAAGTATGATAAATTCAGACTTTGCAAGAATGTCAACAGATAAGGCACAAAAATAAACAACTTAGATACGTGAAACCATCATTTGTTTAATGCATACTACAAGCTCACAAACTATTTCAGAAAAAAGAAGAAAATTTCGAAATAAACACAAAACATTTGACATAGTATAGCGTGATGACATACAATTTTTTTGTTTGCTAAGCCATTCTTTCATGGTGATCATTGTGCAACCAAACATTATACTAGTGAGACATGCTTTTTGAAAATTCCTTTTAGTGAGAACCCCTTCATTCATTTGAAAGGCTTGCATTTTTCTTCCATCCATCATACCTTAAAATTCAAACATTAAAAGGTAAAATAAAATTATATTACGAGATGAGCATCGCCTTTACTATGTATAATTTCACGTAAGAATAAAAATTTAACAAGCAAAAATAAGATTGTGCGAGGGTTTGGGGTCAAGTGCTTGAAAACATACAAGCAAATTCAAAATATAATTTTTAAAAACACACATTATTCACAATACGAAAATTATACACTAAAATCAACATTCATATTTAAAAATAAATAAATCAACAATCATAATCTATGACATCCTTATTCCTCATTATTTTTGTGGAAGAAGAAAAACATTAATTGCGATTAAAAAATGAGCGGCGGCGCACAACAGTCGAATTTTGACAGAAATAGAAAATTATAATCGCCAAGGGCAATTTTTTGAAACATGCCTAAAAGTTGCAAGCATTCACTAAAAACAGATGCCCAATAATCGCACATAAAATCAGATACCTTGAGGTAATCTTGTAAAACTTGTAAATTTAAATTACACAAACTACTATACATTTATGTAATAACAGCTACATGCAAAGGAACCACTAATCAATACTTCGACAAGAAATTCTATTCTCTCATAACTATTATGAGTCCATGCAAACAGATCGATATTCATATCTCCATGACTAACAGCCTTGATGATGGCATGGAGCTTCCTCTTGGAATAATTGAATAGAAAGAGTGGCAATCCTGGATTAATGTTCTCAAAGTATGACAAATGCGGACTTCGCAATAATTTCGACAGATAAGGCACAAAATAAACATCTTAGATATGTGAATCTATCATTTTTTAATGCATACTACAAGAACACAAACCATTTAAGAAAAGGAAGAACATATTGAAATAAATACAAAACATTTGACATACTATAGCGTGATGACATACAAAAAAGTTGTTTGTTAAGCAATTCTTTCATGGTGTTCTTTGTGCAACCAAAACTTACACCAGCGAGAAAGGTTTTTTCAAAAATTCTTCATAGTGACAATCCCTTCATTCATCTGAAAGGCTTGCATTTTTCTTCCATTCATCGTCCTTCAAAATTCAAACCTTACAAGGTAAAATCACATTATATTACACGATGAGCATCACCTTAACGGTGTCTAATTTCACATATGCATAAAAATTTTAACAAGAAAAAATCCGAATGTGCGAGGGTTTGGGGTCAAGTGCTTGAAAACATACAAGCAAATTCAAAATATAATTTTTAAAAACACACATTATTCACAATACGAAAATTATACACTAAAATCAACATTCATATTTAAAAATAAATAAATCAACAATCATAATCTATGACATCCTTATTCCTCATTATTTTTGTG
>JAULKM010102277.1:0-42901 GCA_032355605.1 Rubia tinctorum | reverse complement strand
CATGCGTTGGTCTGAGGAGCAACATAGAGAAGAAATACCGTCAAAGAAATACCATAGAGTAGCAACTATATATAGACATACCTTAAATGTCCACATAGTTAGTCAAATTGGGGACAACGGGAATCCTCCTTCCCCGTAGCAATGAACTAGGTGAATTGGATGGAACTTTATTAACCTTCTTACATTGCATTATTGTTTCCTTTTGTGTAGAACTAGCTTTATCTGAAGTAATCGCTTCTGATTTTACATTAAGGTTCCTGAACAATTCGAGCAAGAAACACTTAAATAATATGCATATTCATGGATGGAACTCTAGCATAAATAAATGCTATAATATTCTAACTCACTTCCGAGGGTGAAAAACACGAGCTGATATAGATTTTTCCTTGCTTCTTTCGAAAGTGGTAGTGTGCTTCAGTTCTTGCTTTGTGTTAACTTTTGCTTTTGCTTATTTTTTAGCATATCTCTGTCCTGTTATCCCTTTCTGCATATTAGGATCACATAATTAATTTCAAGATCTCTCTCCATTCAAAAATACACTTAAACATCAAAAGTAGGAATACACTTGGTATGGTGAGAAAAAGAAAACACTTGCTCGAGGAGTTGGTGAAACTAAATCAGCTTCCTTTTGAAAATATGTTGCATCATTTCTCCTATCTAAGTTGGCTTCTCTGAGAATCCCTCTTTCCTAAAAAACAAACAGCTTAAGTCAAATCTTTATTCAGGTAGATTAATGTTACCAAAAGGCAGGTTTGACACAGCGAAAAAAAATTCATATGTTCTTAGCTTGAATGACTTAGGGTTTGTGGTTTTCATTTTCATTTGCTTCAAGCCAGTAGCACCATTTTTAGTAGCCTGGGTAACCTAAAACACATATCACAACACAAAATGCTTTCAAAAACCGGAACTAAGAATGATAACTTTGCATGATTGCATAATATAAATGGTATCAAGAATGAACCTTTTTTATGCCAAAGATCTCTCTTCCTGAGTTGTCATTCTCGCTACTGAAACTTCTGCCATAAATTGAAGCATTTAGAAATCAACCACAAAGAACTATTAAAAGCATGTGAACAAAGTTAAACTGCCATTTTACCAGTTTTCATCAAATGCAGTGTTAGCATTGTCCCAAAATTGACACCCAATGCAGGCTCTGGAGGTACCTCCCCACATGCAGGTTTACTTCCCACCCTTCATTAGGCAGCCCATACAAGCACAAATTCTTTTCTGCATTATTGTAACAAACATTGCTACCATGATCTTCCATAAACTCAACAACATAAAGTCGAGTGTTATAAAATTAACAGAAAACGATCCAAATTGGATGCAGCAGCATTACTCTCTACTTATTTGAGATTCACCATTCATCTCAATTATTAAAGAGCTAATTTTAGAATTTTATGGAAGGTGCAGGTACTTGTGAATAACAATGGATCTGTAATGAATGGTACATAATATTTTCAGTTAGAATAACTACCTACATATTTAACACAAAAAATTAATCCCTAAGCATCTCATTCAGTCAGGTAAAGATAGTAAATTCTTATGCTAAATCATGTGTCTTAATCTGAAAATGGTAATAATAAACAAAATGTTTCCAGCTCAAAATTGATCTTAACCTTCAACATGTGTATACAGAATACATCAATTTGATAAAATGAACCAGCAAGGTTGCCACACGTCCTTAGTAATAATGATCATCTCCATGGTGAAAAAGAAGTCGTACAATGAAAATTTTGTGACCATGAGCTTGAATGTCATGGAAAGGAAGAAAATGCAAGGATGATGGACGCATAAACAAATTAAGTGAAATTAATATATCACGACTGAAACTTTATTATACTATAAGGTTTCACATATGAATCATATTTATCCATTGCATTCAATAGGATTGAGTGTAAAATAAACAATGCAGAGCTATTTACGAAAGAGCAATGGCATTTTTGTATATGAATACCTGAATACCATCTCCATAAATAAAAGCCTCGTCAGAGAGGTGAAGGCTGAACCTCTGAAAATGCGTTGTGACTGGTATGTCCAGAAATAAAGGTACGAACGAAACAAACAAATACCATATGAACCACATGTCATAACATTTGGAGAAGAATTTGTATTAACAGAACTGACAAAAAACAAGTCCTCTATTTTACAATGACACTTGCTTTAGTTAATTAGCCGCCTCAGTAGATGATTTTCACAACATTCACTGGTGAAAACATGATGGGGCCAGACTCGCTAGTATCTATTTCTATTTACCACAAGGACACAATACACATACATTTTTTATCAATTTCTCTATGAAATGATTGGAAAGGTACAATTAACCTTAAACATGAAAACAATCGCATGCAATCCGATGTACTTTGATAACAAAAGGAGGGCTAATACCTTAGCTTGTGAATGATAGTTCCTAAGGTTGATTAGCGAACTACAATTAATGTGGAAACCTTCATTTAATCTAGCTCCCCCTGGTGATGACTGAGATGCCCACTCACATCACCAATAGAGCCTTGTTGACCGAGCTTAAGGCCTTGTCGCCCTTCTGCACAAAGCCAAAAACTACAGCATGACCCATTGTGTATAATCGGATAGCTTTAAAATAAGTCCATAAATCATTTCTTCAGCCGGAGAGCAAACAAAATCACACATCATCAAGAAAAAAGAGTAAAACAGCACCACACAACAATTCAAAATTTAACTATCATGATGACACAAAGAAAAATACATCAACTTACAACTTATTCACAAAGAAGGGGGCATAAATCATCGCAAACAATTCAGTAAATCATATGATAAAAGAGAAAAGAATAAAGATCCAACCTTGGTGGGAGTCAAATCCATAATCTCAATTCCTGCCCGTAATTCAAAACCCTCAATTGAATAATACTGCAAAAACCACATAGAAGCAAACTTTTACCGGAATCCTTAAAATTACAATTAAAAAAGCATGCACACACCCAAAAAAAGATAAAATCGGTAAATTGGAGAAAAACACACATTGCAGTCTGGAGATCCCAGATTCTCAATGTTGCATTTCCTTCTCAAAATGTACAAAGATGTAAAGATGAAGAGATGAGCTAGTTTTTTTTTTTATATTCTCCCTTTGTCCCATAGTGTTTGGCCTACCAACCGAAAAAAGGTCGAAACTTCTGAAAGACTTCTGAGATTTTTTTTAAATTTTCACGTAACAATTTCCCCTTACATTTAGATGGGAAACAAATAATAAATTATAAAGTTTATTTATTTAAAAGAACTACTCCTAATTAAATTATAAAGTGAAATAATTAATCTAGTTAAAAATTACTAGATAACAGAGAATAAAAGTTAAATAATGGGAGTATTACTTTTTTAATCTTTCAAAAAATAATAGATTGCAAGTTCCCTTCTCTCTATTGAAGACACTAATGAAATGAACAGGTTGTACAACATTGTCTAGTACACTCGATGCCTACTTGAATGTAAATTACTGCAACACAGAAGGTGAAATAAGTAGATTTGAAACATTGAATTAGTATTTTTCTATGAATCCTCTACAAACAATAAGATTAAAGGAAGAAGAATCACATTCATGTGACAATTCACATTTTTACATACAGTGCCCTATCTGCAGGCTACTCAATGAACTTATTCTTCGATGCAGGAGGCTAAAGGATATGCCGATTAATGGATGGGATACACGTTAGTGAATGCGATAACGGTCTGTATCCTCCTATAAGAGACTTCGTTGGCGGTTGCAAATGTCTCCAGCCCATTAGATCAATCTTTTCATTTATTCTCTTGCCTTTAGTTGCTTATTCTACCTTGTCATATCTCTCCAGAATGCTCTAAGCTGCTGAATAGAGGCTGGAGGATTAGCCACAAGCTTTTCATATAACTTGATGTCATTCATACCATTCATGTATCTCGAGATAACCATTGAGTCTATCATGTCTACAATTTCCCAAATCTAATCCATTTAAGGCCTATAGCAAATTGTTGTTAATTTGTTAGGATTCTGCCTAAAGTTTGGCAGATCTGATATAGTTTTTTAAAATTCCTCAGCTGGTAAAAGTGAGTTAACAAGCTTCATCCAAAGGCATGAAATTCAGCACATTACCCTTTAAGCGAAGTTTCAAACTACTCTTCTTACCCTAGAGGTAAGAACCTATCAGCTCACACTTCATGTTTAGAGGGATACTCCGCGATTCCATGGCCTGATGATAGGTCCTCCGGAATTTCCTGGGATCTATTTCTTCATTGTAGACAGGAACATTGTTGGGTAATTTTTGTGTACGATCCTAGGGTGTTGCTGATATAGAGGGTAAAAATTATGAGGAGACTTCTTGTCCAACCTTTTTTATAATATGCTCGAGTTCCCGGTCGATGGTGCTAATATTTGTGTTGTCCATCTGTTATTCCAATCCTCAGAAAGGTATCCAAGGGTAGTTTGAGTAGGTATAAATTCTACTTACCAGTGTATGAGCTCTGATGGTAGTAGCATGAGGAAGTGATGTAACCCATGTCGTAGGTTGCGGGGTTACAAATGCGTAAATATATGGCCTCAAATATTGTAGGAGAGGTCCCGACCATATTTGGTAAATATTAAGAGTGATCCATGGATTAGCTAGAGTTGGTCCATGTGGGATCTGCTGCAATGGATTAACTCTGCCCAGATGGAATGCCGCAGGTGTTGGTGATGTTCTGGGGTTTGAGAAAAACCCCATACTGATGGACTCGTATGGTGGGTACGACTGTAGTACAATAATCTATGGTGGTAGCAAAACTTATTGATGCATCGGCCTTGGTGGGTGTAAATGTGGGTACTTCGGCCTACATGGGGGATTGCCAGGTTGGATCCATATTGCCATAAAAGCTTCTGTCATACGGTTGACAATATTCTCCTCTAGATTCCACGACGGTTTAACGACGCTTCTCCTGACATGATCGACGACTGGTGCCGCCATTGGAAGGGGGATGCGTTGAACTTTGAGGAAGTTGCCAAATTCCACCGATCTGAACTAAAGGTATTCCTTCTTGATAATGTCTAGTTCCAAATGGGTCATTGTTTCTATCGTAACCCGTGATATGGGTCGAATTTCTACTCCTTCCGTCGTTGTTGATGTATTAACTGGTGGCGGTACACCATTTGTTTGTGAAAGATTGGATACTTGTGGTGGTCCCCCGTGAGTGGATTCTTTCTCGGGCTCAATTGAACTAGGTGATCGGTTGTTGACATTGGGATCCCATTGGGTGTGCAAATTAATGTGTGTCAAACCACAATCCAATTACCGATTCTTACTTCAGTACATCGAACGTCCAAAACAAACTCTCTGAGGGTGGCTGGAGGAAGAATCTCTGATGCCAAAGTCAGACAAAAAATATTCTATCTGAGTATTGAGAATTGAATGAATAGAATGGATGGATACCTTCATACTTACATGTGTTGATCCTCAATAGATCTCCCAATAATGCTGGGATAATTATACACTTTCCATATAATAATGGGTGGTTTACCATGATAGAATTACCGTATATTTGAAATACCATAATTGTACTTAGAAAATAGATGTATTCGGAAGGTAGAATAAGACCTGGAGATCTCCCATTTGGTTGTTAGGTTTCGGCCCAGCAAGATGTAGTTACGTGGTATGTGGCTCTAATAGAGAATGATAGCATGGCCTTCGACCTGAGGGGGAGTTTGAATTTGTCCCTTATCAAAGACGGTAAAAAACAAAAAATTCTTATTTTCATATGTTTTGGGTTAAATGAAGCAAAACGATGTTGTCTTGCTAAAGAATAAAAAACCGAGTATTTTTTTTTCATTTTTCCGGGTCGTGTAATCAACCCAAAAATTATACATTTTAATGGGTCCGGATTTGAGGCACACAAATGTTGTTTTCAGGTACACGCGATATTTGGTAACACTTTAATTTATTTAATTAATACTAATGTTAAATAATATTTTTCTACATATCTACTCTCGAGTCTCAATTATCCATATCTATATAATATTAATTATTAAAGAATGTGGATATACAAAATATCTAAGTGCTAGATTCCCAACCATTCTCTTTCAGCTCCCAATGACCCATTGTTCTATCCGATTTTCGACCCTTCCTCTTCAGCCTCAAATTCCTTATTATGCCCACGAGGACAACCTAGGCTCTCACTCTCTCAAACTTCTCCAAGTTACTAGCATCCAAAATGAAAAATATATGGTTGGTGATATGAATATATCAATTGTGAATATCTCTCATTACTAGTAGTAAGTCCAATTAAATTTTTTGGTTTAGTTTTCCATCATAATTTCATACAAAATTCAAAACTTCTCCATTGAATAAAAAAAATCTTAAACAAAATCATTTTCTTCCCGCCACTTCAGCTCTCTTATACCCACCTACATTGTATCATGCCACCACTTCAGCACTCTTATGCCCAGCTACGTTGTGTCATGCCACCACCGACTCACCTCATCAAATAGGGAGCACCATCGAGCAGTGATCACTGGCATGAAAAGTGGTTAATAGTGAGCATATGATAAGGGAAAATAAGCCACCCCTTAACTTTTTTTGCATTTGAATTTTTTTATTTATTTTGATTGATCTATTATTCTTATGTTTGCTAAAATAATTAAGTTTGAAAATTATTATTTACACATTTTGTCAAATTGTTCAAAGTTTGTGAATAATAATTACAGACAATAATAATTACAGACTTGTTACTCTTAATATCATTGTAAGCTTAATTTTTTAATGAAGCATGGTGCTGGGAAAAATGCACAGTAACAATTACATAAAATTGACATCCAACTCAACTACCCTCAAGCAATAACTAATCTATCACAAGGCTATTTAAATTCATGTCAAACAAACTGATCGTCTGTACTATTACAAATTAGAAATCGAACAAAAACCTATAATATCACCATCGGGATAATAACTCGTTTGCTGTGAAAATCATGACCATTTAGAAAAGAGGAGCGTATCAGCATCAATCACTTCACCAAACAGAGATCTTCAAGAACTATAGCACCATTTGATTCAAAGCACGATCTATGTTGTCTGATTTGTAAACACCTTGAATAACACAGATCAAAACTCATCCAAATTAATGGAAAACATAATACAAAAACACAAACCAAAATTGTGAAAACACGATATGTTCAACCAGATCAAGAACAAAACATTGACGCAATCAACTAAATTGAGTGATCATAATGAACGCAACAATTTAATCTATCGGGTCAAAGAATAATACTAATGTATTGGGATAAATCCATAGTTATTCAATAACATAAATGTTTAAACAATTTCAATTGAAAATTTACTGATTCCCTCATCTCCCCATGATTGGAAGATGGGGAAAAGAAAATTGAATAAAAAGTAGAGCTTTTTAGAGAGAGTGGAGGCTGTGACTAGGATACGTGATGATAATTAGTAGAATAAAAACGTCACAAGAATTAAGATGTTAAACTACATTGTTAGCATTGTAAAGATATTTTTCTTGCACTAATACTAGCTTATATAATTGAGTGAAATGATAATTATCTCAAGAATTACATCTTTATCGGGTCAACGAGCACTCCTTTAGCAATCCAAAATAATCTAAATACTCGCACTTCTTAATACCCGATTATTCGAGTCGGATTATGAACCATAATCTCTGTAAAATTGTACAGGGATTATGTAAAACTAGCTCGTATTCATTCAATATATCAACATGTATTTATACATGAGATTACAGTGAGAATAAGCAAAACTATGGTAACCAAATTATCAACTTTGGTTTTCCATAGATACATATTACATTCCAATACCCCCCAAGCACATAGAGGTAGAGCAACATGAAACTTGGATCGAAGAGTAGCAAAACGAGCAGTACCAACGGCCTTTGTAAAAATGTCAGCAATCTGATCGAGCAAATGAACATGATGAACCACTAATGAACCATATTCAATCTACTCAAGAACAAAATGATAACCAGTCTTGATATGCTTAGACCATTGATGAAAGACAAGATTGGTCGAAAAAATTTGTCATACAGCAAAATAGGTGGAGGGAAAAGAGAATCCTAAAGCTAAAGCAACAACTATTGAAGCCAAATGAGCCCAGTAGCTAGTAAACGCAATGGCACGATATTCCGCTTTTGAGCTAAATTTAGCAACATGTTATTTTCGAGAAAACCAATTGATGAGATTTCCCCTATAATAAATACAAAAAACATGTTGAGAACGACAATCATTACCATTAGATTCCCAACCAGCATCAGAATAAGCAATAAGATGACGATCAGTACAATAGCGAAGATGGAGACCATAGGTAATCGAACCCTTCAAATAAAACAAAAATGTGCTTTACAATTGACCAATGAAGCTCTGGTGGACTGTGCATGAACTGACAAATACGATCAACTGCATAAGAGATCTCAGGATGAGTAATCGTTACATACCACAGGGCACCAACAATACCGGAATAAAAATGCAGCCACATAATGGATCACCATCCAGTACTAGGCGAGATGCTGGTTCGACTGGAGATGTAATCGACTTGGCATCAGTCATTTTACCGCAGTCCAAAAGATCCTGAATTTACCTTTGCAGTGATAAAATAGCACCATCCTTTGAGCGAGTGAACTCAATGCCCAAAAATAATACAGAGGACCAAGATCACGAAGAGCAAAAGTATAATTTAAATTCACAAGAAACTTAGAAATGGCAGTCGAAGAAGAATCAGTGATAACCAAATCATCCACATAAACAAGGAGATAGATTACAGTCTTTCCTGATCAACTAATAAAGAGGGAAGTGTCGAACTTAGAAGACACAAAGCCATATTCCTGAAGAAAAGATGAAGCCTCGTTAACCAGGTCTGAGGTGCTTACATGAGACCATAAAGGGCCTTCTTTAGCTTGACACTTAATTATATACTCCTACTTACAACCAACAATATTAGCATTACTAGGAGGTTGGACTAGCGTCCATGTCCCATTACGCAAAAAGGCATCATACTCAACTTGCATTGCAATTTTCCATTCAAAAATTTTAGAGGCTTGGGAAAAAATAAGGTTCAGAATAAAGGGAATCAGAATGAGGCAAAGGATGTTTAGTGGTGAGAATAATTTTTGGTTTTAAATTATTTGTTCTAGCACGAGTAACCAGAGAGTGTTCATTGTCATCATCAACTCAAAAGTAAGAGGGAAAAATAGGAGTGTCAAAAGAAGCAGGCGGAGGTGACACAAGAGAGCTGGAGCGGAAGTCATCCGCCAACGAAAAAGAGCCAAACTTAGAAAACAAGCACCGCTGGAGGGACTGAATGTAGCGTCCGGCATGTACGCATCATGCTGGAGGGAGACACTGTCCATCCATTGCCAGCTCGGCACAAGCGTAGCGAGTCATCAGCTGAGGAGGGTTGTGCCAGCATCTCTAGCCCGGCGTCCTGGCGAAGTTGCGGCTATAAATCTACAACAATGAAGCTCCGGTCCTGCTTCGTTGGAGTTGGAGAGACAACCGTGGGCTAGGTTAGCTACGGGTAAAGCATGGCGGATAATGGATGACACGATGACGAAAGGGGGCTAATGAAGACGAGCTCGATGTGAGCTGAAGTAGGGACAAATGAACAGAAGTCAACATAGCTGAAGGCATATAGGTAGCTGGCTCAAGATGATCAGGGTAGGGAAAGGTGATTCCATAAAAAATAACATGACTAGAAATATAGATGCAATTAGTTGGAACATGTAAACACAAATAACCTTTATGATTGGAACAATCTACTTAATTGTATTTAGTAATCATTTTGGGCTTATAAATTGTATTTTTGAGAGGTACGACGATGACCTCCCACTCTTTCATGAGAATTTATTGTGAAGAATTTATTGTGCCATTAATGTTTATGTTTACTTCATTTATGCTATGGGTTGTTTGAGAATATGAAATGTTTGCATGATTAAGTGTTAGAAGTGTTAGGACAGTGTACAATTTCTTCTCACCTTTGGCATGAAAACCCAAGAACATGGAATTAGAACTTCTTGGGGTAAATGATGTTAATCTTGCTAGATGAGTATGTTAATGTTGTTTTTTATCCTATTTTTCCTAAGGTAGCAATGAAATATTGAATCTAGAATGTTGTTTGTTCTAGGTTTAGCCTAATGAATGCTTTGTTCGGTTAAATGGCTAGGTATTTGGTTTAATGTTTATAGTTGTTATCAAATCTATGGTACTTCCTATATAATACCATTGATGAAATACCTTTAGGCGTTGTTTGTCTAAAGTGATTATCAATGAGGTTTGCAAATAGTCGTTGAACGTCTTTGCAAATTACTAACTATGAAGAAATGAATGTTGATCTTCAAATGGGAAGTGATAACATTCCCCATAGGCAATTGATGTGAATGAATCTAGGATCTATAAGAGGTTTGGAAGTATGAATCAATTGCTCCCTAGGCTTTTATAATTGTGATTTTACCATTTTTTAATAGCTTGTTGCATGATAGCATAATTATTTCACTTTGATAGTTGTATTTTCTTTCAATTCATAACTTAGAAAACCAACACCCCTCTTTACATACTTTCCTATATATAGTCTAGTATTTACCCTTATATGTCTAAACCCTTAGGAAAATCTCTCTTCTTCCTGGACAACCCCGACTTGCCATTATCTACTTAGTTATAGTTAGGAAGCAATTAGGGATTATAAATTGTATTTTTGAGAGGTACGACGATGACCTCCCAAATTTTGGCACTGTTGCCGAAGAAGAGGCGTTTATTTTCAAGTGTTTGGGCATATTATGTGTGAATATGTGCTAGTTGTGAATATTTGTTAGTTTTCTTTTATTTGGTTTTTATTTGATATTAGGTTGGTTGGGGGACATATTGTACAAGTTCTTGGTGTATGGTTCATACTCGATTCTCTTCACAAGAACCCCTACACTACAACCTCAGGTTAGAGTTAAACTTGAAAAGGGCTAGGAGGCTTTCTTTGGAAAGTGTGAATAACAACCCTCCTAGTGACCAGTTTTCAGAAGCTTCTGCCTCTATGGATCTTCAAGAGGAACATGAAGAGGACATTTCAGGAGGAGGACCTCAACACCTTTAGATTTAAGAAAGCAACATCCCATTGAGACAAATCCCATTGAGGGAGGTTATGGCTCCCAATCTAGAGCAACAACCCATGTCTATCATATATCTGACGGTTGGAGCTAATGGGCATTTTGAGTTGAAGTCCAGATTGGTACACTTGCTACCGTCCTTTCTTGGTAGGAAAGGGGAAGATCCTAATAATCACCTCCTTGATTTTCATATGGTTTGTAGTGGGATTCTTCCTGAAGGATTGAATGAGGAGTTTCACATGTTGAAGGCCTTCCCATTTTCATTGCGAGATGCCAAATGGGGTTGGCTCCATTATCTTCCACCCAGGGGCATCACCTCTTAGATTGAGTTGAAGAAGAATTTTCTCTCAAAATACTTCCCGGATTCAAAATTTTCCATCTTGAAGAAAGATATTAGCAACATCATCCAATGGCATGAGGAGTCATTTTATGACTTTTGGGACAGGTTCAAGAAACTTCTCGCTATTTTTCCGTATCATGGCTACTCGAATGGGGATTTGGTCTATTATTTATATAATGGTCTTCCTGATCAAGATCAAAGGCTGGTGTGGGAAGCTTGTAATGGTTCTCTTGGGAACAAGTCCCTGAGGGAAGCTTTGGAGCTCCACGAGGAGCTAGCTGAAGAGTCGAGAAGTGCTAGCTGAAGAGCGGATTTAAGAAAACAAAACCCCAACAATGCTACTTCTTCTTCCAACCATGGAAAGATTGAAGACTAAGTCTTAACCCTCACTTCTATGTTCAAAAATTGATGACACAATCCGAGGCAAAACCCCATGTAAAATCTTGTGAGATTTGTTCTTCTCCACATCCTACAGACCCATGTCATACTTTTCAAGATAATTATGTCGGATCGGTGAGTGCCATGGGATATCAAGGAGGCCAAGGGTACCAAAATCAAGGGTATCAAGGATATTAAGGCTACCAAGGAGGTGGAGGCTACCAAAATTGGCCTTACGATGCGGCCAACTAAGTCCACCAAAATCTCCAGTATGGGAATGCACAAGGGGGTCAAAATGTTCAACCTTATCGCTCTCCTGAACAACAATATTAGCCACCACAACCTCAATATCAAAGGCTTGGTGATAGGCCCCACAATCAAGGTGAAAGTTCGGGGACGTCAAAAGAGGAAATCATGAAAACCATTAGGAATTTGACCATATGTGCGGACAAGGCCGAGAAACACCAAGAGAAGACCGACTCTAGCATAAAAAATCTAGATACTCAAGTGAGAGAAATGGCTCAAATGTTGAATCTAATGGAGGCAAGATATTCGGGAAAAATTCCTTCTCAACCGGAGCTTAACCCTCATCAAAATTTGAGTGCCATCTCATTGAGGAGTGGAAAGAAAGTGAGAATACCCCAAGACAAGGTTGATGTGGAGAGGGTGTTTGAAAAGGAAGGAGATGTGGAGAAATGACCGAGGAGTTGGCCAATGAGAAGATGAATGGGGGGAAGAAATTGAGGTGTAGACCTTCACGCCTAGACCAAGATAAAATTCCAAAACCTCATCCCCTCCAAGCAAGAAATCCAAAGTAGCGAAGATTCCTATCTATGACACGAAACCACCATTCCCCGAGGCCTTGAATGATATGAGGACCAAGGAGGACAACAAAGACACATACGAAGTCTTTCGTAGATGTGAGGTAAACATTCCACTCTTGAATTCTATAAATCAAATTCCTAAGTATACTAAATTTCTCAAAGAGATATGTACCATTAATAGGAAACAAAAATTAAAGAGTAAAAAGAAGAGTGGGAAAAGTGAGTATGTCTCAGCCGTTTTTGATGAGGAGTTACCTCCTAAATGCGATAATCCGGGAATGTTTACAATTCCTTGTGAGATAGGAGGGAAATATGTTAGAAAGGCCACGTTAGACTTAGGCGCTTCCATTAATGTGATTCCATATTCTTTGTATGAAAGTCTAGATCTAGGCACTTTGCACAAAACCAGGGTTGTTATCCAACTAGCTGATCATTCTAGCACTTACCCAAAATGTATTGTGAAAGATGTGTTGGTGAAAGTGGATTATTTTACTTTCCCTTCCAATTTCTATGTCCTTGATATGGAGAGTGATAGTCGTGCCATACCTATTTTGTTAGGTAGGTCATTTTTAAAAACTACAAGGATAATGTGCATAATGGAATATTAACCATAAAATTTAATGGGCGGAAGATTGAATTTGACACTAACAATTACATTGATCATCCTAGTAGATATCATTCTTCCCAATAATGATATAAAGCAAGATATTTTTGAGGCCAATGATGGTAGTTACTCAAATGTTGCCATAGATGATGCTTTAAATGATACTTTGATTGCAAATGTTGTTAGTACTAATTTTAGGAAAAACAACAATGGTGAAAACAACTTCCAACACCCTTCATGTGTCCAAGATAAAGCCTATAAAAGTGGCTTTCCCTCATTCTCGTGAGAAGACTTCGGTGGAAGAGTGCAAATAACAATCAAAAATTCTTAAATGATCATCTCTTGGGGAAGGAGAGAAGCCTCCAAATGCTCATTTGATTGAGATTTCTATGAAACGAAAAGGTGAGCTACTAGACATTTCGAGAGAACATGAGGATGCATTAAGCTATGTGCGGAAAATCTTGCTAGGGGATGATGTAGATCCCAAAGTTTTATCTTGGATAGAGGAAAGGAAGCCGATATTTTCGGTCCATGTGGTGAATAAATACAAGAAAGGCGGTAAGTCGTGCCGATGATATTAAATAAACTTTGTTTTGATCATCCGTATCGTCACTCCAGACTTTCTGTTGAAGTTGTTTCAATTTAAGTTTTCATCGTTAATTTCATTATTTTGCTATGTTCTTCTCACGGGTGTGTTTTTCCATGATTTTGTAGCCAATTGAAGTGCATTGCACCATATGGAAGAAGGTGTTAAGGAAATGAGAAGGGAAGAAAAGCTTGGAAGTTGGTAACTTCTAAATTTGTTTTATAAGTGTGGGATACCCTGTCTGCCGCGAAGAACAGGGGATTTTGACAAATCCTAGCTTCATTTTTTGCGAGTTGTGACAATCTTGTCGCAATCGCGACCAAAATTAGAACCAGTTTCTAAAAATTTGAACTTGCAAATACAAAGTTTCGCGAGTCGAGACGGCCATGTCACGAGCGCGACTAGAATCAAAACTTTTGGATAAAAATTCAACTTCCAGTAACACATTTTGTTGAGTCACGAAGGACCTTTCACGAGTCACGAAGGACCTTTCATTAGTCGCGATGGTTTCTTAGCTATCTCCACCCAAATCAGAAAGAGTTTGAAAAATTTTCAAGTCCCAAGGTCAAATTTTCATGGCTCGCGCCAGGACCATTACGAGCGCGACGTTGGTTTGAATTCTTGGAGTGAGTTGAGTCCATCATCGTGACTCACAACAATGCCATCCCGAGTTGCGACTAGTGACAATGCCATCACGACTCGCAACAATTTACATAAATGAAATAAATAACTGGCCAGAACCCTATTTTCAGAACCCCATTTTTCAAAACCCCCTTTCTCCTCCACCGCAATACACCTCCTTTCCCCACCGTTCCTCCACCCTGCTACCACCAAATTCGGCCGGAAAACAACATTTAAACTGGCCGGAATCTTCCCCATCTGATTTCTCATCAATTTCACCGTAAACCCCTCCAAATTTTCCAAGAAACCCGAAACCCTAAATTATAGGGATTTCAAAATTTCAAGTGCATAGGGATAGGAATTTGTGAGGGTTTAGATTATTCATCATCCTAAGCATCGAATTGGTACATTTCTTCACCTCTTTGCTCTTGAATTATGATATTGATTGAATTAGTGATTTTTGTGAATGTCTTAATTTGTAGGAAATTCTTGGGATGTTGGTGAAATGTTTATTTTTGTGATAAGGATTGGGAATGTTGATGAACTATTTATTTTTTTGATAAGGATTGGGAATGTTGATGAACTATTTATTTTTGTAAATGTGTTGATTAGGCTAGTTTGGCTTTGGTATTGGATGATGGAATTATTGTAGATTTTGGCCATGACTATGGTTTGTTCTTTTGGTGGATGTTTTTGGCAGTGATCTTGAAGGATGATATACTGGATATTAGCTATGCTATGCTTCTACATAATTGTGGCATAGTGTATTTAGCATTTCAATTGGATTGAAATTTATACACATGGACATATATGCATTCTTGCATCTTTATACTGGCTTTTTGATGGTTGAAGTATATTGAATACATACAATTGCTAATCTCTCTAATGATGTTTGGGTGCATATTTCTATGAGTTGCATATTAGTTTGGATAATATCCTTTTTTGAAATAATGTCCAAGTGATTATTGGATGAATTTTTCTACTATTTCCAAGTGCATTTGACATTTCTTGTTGTGTTAATAGAGATGCATCCGAAGAGACCTAGACCTACCCGAGCTGCGAGCCTATCTGATCCAGCTCCGCCTCCTCCACCGGTATCCGAGCCAACACCACCAACTCTCCCGGATATATGGGTTTGTATCGGATCATCGACACTTATGTTGACAGATGTGACATGCTAGCCTCAAGGAGGATCTATGAGATGTGTTTCGCTGATAAGACCACATTGGAGGCCCTTCAATTGAAGTAACCAGTCATATCCCTCCGTGATAAGGGAGGTATGAGAGGTTTCTTATCACGAGGTGTACCCACCTATCGGAGATACACCATGGAATTCTTGTCCACGGTAAGGGCGTACATGGAGAGGGATATGGAGTGCCTTGCGAGAGGTTCATTCGGTTTCATTTGAATGACTGATCATATGAGATGAGCCTCTCAAACATTGAAGAGGAATTTGGTTGAGACGGAGCAAAATTCGGGCGAGGTTCGATCCGGAGAGACATATCCCCACCATTGAGGATAATTTCTTGTTTTGGAATACCATCACTAGGAAGGTGCGGAATGTGAGGGACAAGAACTATGTGATCATCAATCCGACCCTTCGATATGTAAATTTCCTGCTCTCCACTACTCTATTCTGTCACACTGAGGCAACATATGTGCCGAATGATGAGATTTGCTTTCTTTGGGAGTTGACTAATGAGGGGACATGATATGGAGGATGAGCTTATTTATAGGTCACAAAGGTCATAGAGGAGGAAAAGAAAGACAAGGGAGAGATATCGTTAGGGGGCATGATCACCCTACTTACGGAGTGATTGCGCATTGCCACACCTGAGGGCCTTTAGTGACTTGGTAGGGAGGAGTCCTGTCACATTACGTTGACTCGAATGGTCAACTTCCACTTGATCAAGACCACGACGGATCCACGGGTGTTCCATTGGTTGTATGGGGCCGGAGTTTTCACTTTCATGAAACTTTCACAGCCTCATCATATAAAGCTAGAGATGGACACCCCGGTGCTTGATTTGGTGATTGAGCCAGATACTGAGTGTAGGCAGGGTTTTCTACGGGAGCTTAATTACCTCCTGGTCTGGTCTGATGAGGGAATTCTTCCCTCTACCCTGGATCCACTAAATCATCATTAACATCATGCAAAGCACAAGTTTCATCGACATGATCCTCACAATTGAAATGCAAGGTAGGAATTCTCTCATTTCTCTCATAGTCATCAAAGATCTCATCAACTAGACTATCTTCATCACTATCATCAGGAGCTTCATTAAGACAATCATCATTATCTATCATGCAAGAATCATCATGTTGAGCTAGTTCTTCAAATAAGGTTATTCCTTTACACACAAGGGAGGGGTTAGGTGAATCATACTTAGATTTATAAATATCGAAACCTACTCTGTCCAAGTCATCTTCTAAGGTTAGTGTTCCTGAATGAACATCTACCTTAGTCCTCGATGTGTTGTGAAAAGGTCTCACCAATTAAATTGATGGTGCATCACCATCGTGCGCTACATCAAGGACATAGAATTCCACCAGAAATACCAAATTGCCCACTCGGACCATCACATCCTTCACTAGACCCCGAGGACTAGCTTGGGAGTGATCGGCCAATGGGATTATTACCCTAGTTTCTTTAAGTTTTCCTATTTCTAGGTTCTCATAAATGCAAGAGGGGATGGAATTAATAGAGGCTCTTAGATCAATCATAGTATTTTCCACCAATTTTCCACCTAAGAAATAGTTATTGAAATCATGCCGGGGTCATTACATTTCTTGGGAAATTTTCTATGATTTATAGCAACAACTACCCCTACTTTCAATTTTCCTAAGTTCCTAAGTGGTTTGTTCCTTTTTTTTGGTGCATGAAAATTTCAAGAAATTAGCATTAGAAGGAATATGCTCAATCAAGTCCAAAAGTGCAATGCTAACCTCAACCTTCTCGAATATTTTACGGATGTGCTCATCATTGGCTTCCACTTTCGGCCTTCCCTTAAGTGCACTTGAAAAAGGTGGCATGAGATTTACCCTCACCTCAGGTGTTGGAAGTTCCCTGACTGGTTCTTCCTCCACAACCAATTCTTGCTCCTCCTAGTTGGTTTTTTACTCTTCATGGTCAAGTCATCCTCTTTTTAGATTTTGTTCTCGGGTCGCACACCTTCTTCCAGCTTCTTAGCTTTAAAGCTCTCACATTTCTAGGATTTATCTCCGGTTGGGAAGGAAGCTTTCTAGACTCTTTGGCTTCAAGTCAGCTCACCGAGGTGGCAAGCTGTCCAACTTGAATCTCAATATTTTTATGCTTGAAAATGCCCTAGTCCCGTGATCTTCAATCTCTCGTCTTGTGTGCTCGTGAAGACACCATGCTTCTTAGCCAATTGAGAGATTACTTCAAGGATCCCTTCTCAATCTGACTTATAGAGTGATGTGTTATTGTTGGAATGCCCTTCTCCCCTCGAATAAGGTTGTGGTGGAGCATGTCCACCATGGTTGTACCCTTGCACTTGGTTCTCCTTGCGCTAACGAAAGTTGGGGTGATCGTGGTACCTTGGGTTGAAGATGTTTGCATAGGGGTTTTGTTTTTCACCTCCTTGGTTCCCCCGGAACAATTACTGTGATCCTTTATCAAACTGTGGTCTATTTCCTTCATTGTTGAAATCCAACAACTTAACTTCCTCAAAATATTCCACCACTTGCGGGAAAACATCGTGTGATGATCAAGGCTGTAAATTACGCACACTTTCAACTGTCGAACCCTCCCCCTCATGAACTCCTTCATCATGGAATTTAGTGCTTGGACTTTCTCCTCTAACTTTGGAGAATGGGATGGTTCGTCCATGATTTTAACCCTTGATATTGTACCAAACCGCCTTGTACAGTTTGCCATCTCTTCGAAGGGTGTCATTGCCTCCCTTGGGCTCTTGTTAGAGATTGAACCATTGCAAGCGATATTCACCATACGCATGTCATCATCGTAAAACCTTTCAAAGAAGTAGTAGACTAGGTTCCCCACCTTGAATGGATGATACATATGGCTTGCAAATGATATCTCGAACCGTTCCTAAAACTCATAAAGGGATTCATAAGCAAACTAAGAGATATTGGAAATATGCTTATCAACCTCGTAGAAATTAAAGTTGGGAAGTATTTCTCGAGAATTCTTCATTTCATGTCCATCCAAGAGGAGATACAATGGGGAGAGAGATAGTACTACCAATCTTTGGCCAAATCCAAAAGTGAGAAATAAAATTCCCCAAATATTAATCTTCCTATGAGACTCCCACCCGCTTAATGCTGGTACAAACTAGGTGGAATTCTAAAAGATGCTTGTTCAGATCTTCACCGATCATTCCATGGAATGTCGGCAAGCAATAGATCATACCACTCTTGAGTTCACACGTCACATTGGGTGGCAAGGGTGGGAAGATGATGGAAAGGGGTAGATTCTTTGAATTTGGAGCCATCAAATCCCTCAAAGTGCAATTATCCTCCGCCATTTCTTCACTCTCTACAACTACTGGAATTTTTTCTTGTTGAACTTCCGGTCTAGATCTCCTCCTCCACCGTCTCCTACCACCTGTGTATTCTGGTAGATAATTTAAAACTCCCAAGTTAGGGGTACGGGTGTGTACCATAAACTAGGAATAAAACAGTAGCCAGCTAAAATCAACACTAGCAAAAAGGGTTAGAAGTAACCGGATACTAGCAAGAAAGCTCAACAAAAAAACCAAAAAACCCAAAAATAAAAACAAAACTAACTACTCTACTAACACACTATGTATGTTAACTGCTAGACCTTTAAACTAACATTCCCAACAACAGCGCCAAAATTTTGACCCGCCCTCTTCCGGCGTCGTTAAATCAATCGATGAACCATGGGAGATCCGCCAACTAAAAACCAAGTGGGGGCTCGAGTATTAAGGGTCAAAGATAATTTTTTAATGTTTCTCCCATTCCTACTACTATACTACCAACATTGGTAGATAGTGGCAAGTACCGAATTCGTCCATAAAGATGTTAGGAATCTAATAATCAACTATACACAACCATAATCTGGTTGTCAATCCGACCACGTGTTAGGATCAATCAGTGTTGGTAAAATAAGAATTAGAGGGTTTTCATAACTAAAAGTACTAGCATGCATATGATCACAAGAATAAACCATACAAACTAGCACTCAAAGAATATTTGCGTAATATGATTAATGTCATTTCGATCATCGATTTCATCACATACAACCTTAATCCTATTATATTGTTTATGGCAGTGGTGTGGTCGATGGTCAACACTTCCCCATACCTGTCACGTAGGGTGCACACGTAATCTTGCATCGACACTGCTTTCATAATTAGGGGAGTGCAATGCTGACCCTGACTATCGTGCATATCTGAATTTCCTCGTGCAATTACTTCTCGGGCACTACACCATGAATACTTCTTTCTAGGCCTAAAAAGGATGAGGGGGTGAAGCACCTTATCGATGGCTCTAGGGTTGCAAAGTTTATCCTAGTTTGCTAGTCTATCTATCTCTACCCGGTACCATTCAGACCAACTCGTCGGCTTACTAGTGCATGATGTTAATGAAACCTATGTCATGCATAAGTTTAGTGATGATATTTCTATTATGGATTTCATTTCTATGATCACTAACATTCACTGGTTGGTAGAGAGTGGAAAAGACATAAAACCTTCCGATCACCTCTTAAACTTGAGGAAATGGCTAAGGGATCAACATTAGCTAAGGTTAGTGATTTTGATTATGATGATCTACTACCCACTATTGAAACCTTGCACATTCTATCTTCTTCGAATGAGAATTTTAATGATGCATATGTTGACACACATAATTTTGATGTTCCTTTTGTGACTAAGAATGCTTTTCTTCCGAGTACGAACACTAATATGCAGCGAAGAAATAAGCGGGTTAAGGAATTTAAACATCCTAAACCCCTTCCTACTCCCAAAATCAACCAAAATATGTCAACCATCATGAAGTAGGAATGCTTTTGGTATTCAAGCAGCACGGGTCGTGCCATATGAATGTCGCCCATGCTCCCCAAAATGGCCAATCAAATGGCAAGGCCTTCCTATAAAACACCTTTGTCCCTTCTTATTTTTCCTTCACCACAAACGTGACCTCTACCTTTCCTAA
Organism: Rubia tinctorum; assembly: GCA_032355605.1. NCBI lineage: Eukaryota > Viridiplantae > Streptophyta > Magnoliopsida > Gentianales > Rubiaceae > Rubia > Rubia tinctorum. The sequence continues at coordinate 22,304 of JAULKM010102277.1, read as the reverse complement.
GCATAAAATATCCACAATTTCTTAATTTCTCAACCAAAATCCACAAAACTTGTCCCAAAATATTACCCTTCCAAATATTCACAATGTCCACTACAAAATACCTCCAGAAAACCTAAAATCTTGCCAAATTTTGAAAAAAGAGTTTGCCCATTTTAAAGTTTTTTCTCCCAAAACTTGTAGATTCCTCCATTCGGGGTGTTGGAGATCAATGGAATTCACTCTAGTAGGAGTCCTGCACACTACACATGATTAAATTTATCAAAATCCATCACTAATACACACTTATTTTTTATTTTTTAAGAAATTGCATATAGAGGACTTTGTTGGGGGGGCTTGTTTGTGATTTGTCAGAATTGCATATTTTTTTGTGGGGGATTTTTGATTGTGTGTAGTAGTTGAGACTGTGTGTGGGTTGTTAGTATATTATTGTAGCTCATGTGCTGTTTCTTGCTGTTAACTATGCTGAGACAGAGAGCTGGCCTAGTGTGCCTTTTATGGGGCTGCGGACACTATGTGTGAAGCACCATGAATGATGGGAGAATTTTGTGGGATTCTCCGTCCTAAAGACTAAGTTTATACAGGAGCCAGTCCTTAAGGAACTCAATCTCTACAAACAGGTTAGGGATCTCTTAAGGTTGATCGGCTTGAAGGACTTCATGAAGAAGTCACCCCCACATACACTAGGTACACACTAGAGTTCCTTGCAGCCATCAAGATGGTTGTCGATAAGGAGGGCAGCAAGTTGGCAACATTTCACTGGGGGATGAGGACCGTTCCATTAGCTTTCAAGTGATTATCACGTGCTTCAGGTGTAATTCATGGCTAAGGTTAATGGCTACGCCGAGGATTTTTTAGGTTTTGATATTGGTACTTTTTGGTTCGCCATCACCCGAAGTCGCGGGTGAAGGCGAGAAAGAACAGTGATATAGTGCATCCTATATTGAGGTATATAGTGAGGCTGTTGACTATAGTGGTGATGTGCCACAAGGAGGCTACCACTTCAACCGAGTGAGACTGAAGGATTTTGTAGGGCTAGCCACCGCGACATGATCCAAATTGGATATAGTCTTGGGAAGATTCTATCTTTGATGTCCAACAAGATGTGAGTCAACTTGGGGTCCAACTACATCATCATCGAGATGAGATGGCTTACAGGTTTGTCAGGGTGGATGAGAAACTACAATACATGATGGTGGACATGGGTTTACTCCACCACAGCATATGAGAGATAACTGACAGGATGAGGTCCGCGGGCATTAGAAATGAGCAACATAAGGAGCCGCACTAGCAGGGGTGTGGTAGATGGCGTTGGGGACTTTTGGTATTTCCAACCTATTTCATACCTCGATCACATACATTAGAGACAATGCATGAACTAAGTGTGGAGGAGTGGTTGGAACACCTTCATATGGGTGACATCTTCTTTGCATTTATCTATTTATGCTTGTTTTTCTTTGGATTTGGATGATGACTATTTTCCCAATTTCTTTTCCTTCATTGTTTTGAAAACTTGTCTTGTTTGGTTACTTTTTGAAAACTTTGTTTTATAGGTGTGAGGGCACCTTTTGTAGTAGTTTGGGATGATGGAACACTTTGGTGGTGTAAGTTTATTATTACTTATCTTCATTGTAGTATGAAACCCACCTTTCGGCATTTTGTACTACACAAAAAAATTGAAAAAAATAAAAAATCATAAAAATATACCCGGCTTAGTCGAAAACCAAAAGGACGACTTAGTTAACAATGGGAAAGGCTTGGATAGGCTGAAAAACCTATGCAAAAGTGAGGTCGTGGAGTGGAAAATTTTGGGAATGTATCAATTTTTGGTGATGGTTTTTAGGAAAATCCAGTCATCAATTTTGTTTGGAAAAGTACTACTCTTGAATTTTAGTGTTTTTGGATGCAGGTATGTCATGGAAAATTTGAAAAGAAACAAGGAAAAAGCCTCGTGCTAGTCAGCCCAGCACTGCCCGTGCCAAGCAACACAGGTCGTGCCAGAGCCCATCAGTACGAGGCTGACTGGGCGACACGAAGTTAGAAAACATGAACTGGCACGAGGCTGGATAATGCCAGCACAAGGCATACTAGCGCCGACACGAGGATGGCACATGCCAGCACGAGCCCTCATGAGGTGGCAAGGACGCCACATATTGGCACAGATAAACCCTAGGGATCTGTGTTGCCTACCTGACCAGCATAATATAAACCCATCCTAAAACCTATAACCCCCCTGGTACCAGCCTTCCTCACTCCATTACCATTTCTTTTCTTCCACTCAACCAAACCTACAATCCCTCTATCCCTATTTTGGCCATAACCTCCTCAATTTTCATCTGATTCACCTCTACTTGGTACTGAAATCTTGATATTTCTGAGCGCAATCCATCCCATTAATATTTAGACTTGGAAAATTTATGGTTTCTTCCAAAAAATTCAGAGACCAGCTTGGCCATTAATTGAGTTTTCTCTCAGAAACTCAATTTTTGGTCCATTCCGAGTGTTCGAGTTACTTCGACTCTATCTGGATGGAGTTCCACACATTCCTTGAGAAAATATTTTAGCACACTCACCATTTTAGATACTTGGCCACACTCTCTTTAATATTTGGAGAAGTTAGAATTTTGAATATTTTGTGGTTCAGTATTTGCACGCTTAAAGTATTGGGTTGTTAGTGTGGTTGATAGAATAATTTTGGAAGACGTCATTCTGTGTTGGGGGTGCTCGATGAAGTTTTTGTTATGTTTTCTCTATTGTTAGTTACTATATTCTCCACATTCATCATTTATCGTAGACAAAGGGGGAAGCCTAGTGTACCCTTTATGGGGCTGACCTCCCTCACTGGGGTACAATAGAAGAGGTGGAGCCACCTAATAGGGCGCCCTATTCAAGAGACAAAGTTTGCAGATGAAGAGACCCTTAAGGATCTCAAACTCTACAAACCCGTCAGGGTCCTACAAAATAGGAATATTGGAATGAAGAAGTTCACTACAGTGTCGGCACCCACATACACTAGGTATACTCTAGAATTTTGGCCCAATGTCACGAAGGAGAAGAACCGACGAATGGGGCGATCTGTGATATTCCACTTGGGGATGTTCCCTGTGGCTTGACCTATGCTCAACTGGAGGACATCTTCAAAGGGAAGCTGTAGAGATAAGTCAAGAGGTACTTTGAGTCGAATGTAGGTTTTGAGTTGCATGCATTTTGGGCTACCATAATCTGACAGCTACGGGGGAAGGAGAGCAAGAACAACAAAATAAAGCACCCACACTTAGGTATGTGGCCAGACTATTGAGTTAGGTGGTCAGCTTTCATGGAGAGGCCACCATTGTTACTGAGAAGGATTCTAGGAGACTTTGGTCAATTTGCACGGGGAGGACTATCCTCTATCTCTTGGAGGATTTCAACAGTCACTGTATCGACCTCTACATGACTCGCTCTGGAAAGATAGAAATTGGAGATATGGTCTCACTTTTGACTGAGCACTATCACATTTTGGTGAGTGAGAAGATGAGGGCGAACCCACAATCACTTTTTTCACACTCTCGACCAGTTATGGATGAGGCAAGGCTCATATTGGAGGAACAAGGGATTGTCTTTGATAAGTGCAAGGGCAAGAAGTTTATGAGTTTACCTCAGCGTGTGAGGACTGCTTTATGGAAGAAGCTCAAGATCCACGATCTCATTATCGAGTCGAATGCGAGTTCACAAGTGGTTTTGGAAGAGCACTACCCGAGAGATGATGATGACACGCAGGAGGAGGATGATCGGGAATATGTTCTGGTGTATCTCACAATTCTTTCACTTCGAGCATCAACCCATCCAGCCACAACCATCATTTCTGCAGGTTATGCACCTGTCGCCTTTGGAGCAACCCTTAGCACCATTGCCTTCTTTTGATTAGGTATTAGGAGGACTACCTCCTAATCAGGGGTTGTTTATAATTCATGAAGAGCCATATCATTCCACGGGACATGGCACTAGCAGTTCTCATAGGCACAGCATCTCCTCTCACCATGATTACTTTGCACATTCCAGCAAGAGTGTCCCCCGCCTAACCCAAGCCCTAAGCCCCATAAGAACAGTGTTTCGAGCCATTTTCAGTAGGAGGAGCACTCTTGGAATTCACCTAGATTACTACGAGTGGGATACGACGGAGAGATTTGATAGGGTCGATGGTTAGCTGCACCACCGGAGGAAGGACATGGGGAACCTTCACGATGGCATCAGGGAGATTAATGACAAGCCGAGGACACCAGGCACAGGAGAGGGCTACTACCATCCAGATGTGAGTGGGCAAGGGCAAGAAGCCAGCCGCCAGAGATCAATGACATTGAGCATCTCTCGATGTTTCCAACTTTTCCTCTTACCGTGGTTGTATGCATTTGGGATAATGCATAAACTAAATGTGGGGGAGGAGTTGGCACATCTCTACGGTAGCATCTCCTATGCTTATGTTTAAACTTATGATGACTGTTTTTCCTTCTTTTTTTTGGTACTACAACCCATTTAGAATTTCAAACTTTTATTTGTTTTTTTAGTTGTGGGGGCACCTCTTTGTAGCTTGTTTTGGGGGATGTGCTTTTGGATCTTTTGGTGGTGTAATTTTTGTTTGTTTTTTCATGATATTTTGTACTATGAAGCCTAACTTTGGGATATTTTATGGGACAAAAAAATTGGAAAGTTGAAAAAATAAAAAATTGAAAAAATCAAAAACTAAAAAATCAAAAAATCAAAAATCGAAAGTTGAAAGTCGAAAAGTGGAAAAGTTGAAAAAGTTGAAAATTGAAAAATGCAAAAATGGAAAATCGAAAAATTGAAAAAGAAAAAAAAAGAAAAATTGGAATGTCAAAAAAATGAATATATATATATATATATATATATATATATGTATATATGTATACCCGACTAAATTGACCCAAAAAGGGAAAATTAACAAAAAATGGAAGAAATCCCAGATTTATCGAAAGACTTAGGTAGAAATGAGAGGCTAAACCCGGCTAGGTTGGAAAACCTAGGCAAAAATCAGAGGCCATGAGGAAAAATGTGAGATAGTGAGCTCAACATGTGTGAATGCTAGGATGAAAACCTGAAAGGGCTCATAAGAAAAATGAGAGAAATTGAGAGAGAAATGAAACTAAGTTGAGGATCCTTCATCATTATCCTTGGTTTTAGCTAAGATGAGAATCTCAAGTTATCCTTAGTTACAACCAAGTTGAGGATATTTTGGATTATCCTTGGTGGTTTTTCCGGCAATAACTCTTGGATTGCTTTTGGAGGACTATCCGGTGGAGTAACCTAGTTCAACACTTATCATTTGTAATTACCTTTTTCTTCACAATATTTCGGGTGGTAGGGTTACTTTAGTATCTTCGGGGAGTGTTAGAGTTGTGAGATTCTTCCTTCTTTGGGGGAACTATGGTAGCTTGGAAATAATTTGAATGTATTGGCTAACTTCTGTTTGCATGCCACTTCTTGCTTAGATCTTTTCTCGTTTTTGTTTACTCAAGGATGAGTAAAGGTTTAAGTGTGGAGTGATTGATGCTGGCCTTTATGAATGCATTAGCTGATGCATTTGACACATTTATTATCAACTTTTTTCGGTTGATTGCTAGTTTTAGTTAGGTTTACACAACTAAGGGTTTAGATGGCCATTATTGGTTTTCTTGTCTAAATCCCGAGTTTTTAAACTTAATTGAAACTAATGGACACATTTTATTCATGGGCACCAAGATCTTCCTTTGTGATCTCGTTAGTAGGTTGCTCGTGAGTAGTTTTTCATCATTTTTTCATAGAAGGCCATCCGCGAGGGTGGTCGAAGATATTTCAAGGCCATTCGCAAGGATGGTAGAGGATATTGAAGGCAATCCGCAAGTATGGTAATAGATTGAAGGCAACGGACTCTAAAGTGTGGTAGTAGATGTAATTGAGTTTAAGAGAGGTGGGTTTGAAGTTCAAGAAGGCCAAGACAGAAGCTGGAGAATTGTTGTCCGAGAGTTGCACGAAATTTTGGGAACGATCCCAGAAGAATCAACCCTTGAGGGCAGCCATGTTGGATTTGTCTTCTCGAGCACTATGAAATCGACAAAAACTTTCAAATTGGATCAACGACTCATCTGTGGCGGAGCAAACAAGTCAGCCGGTCGGACCAGCCAATCAAGCACGACCAGACAAGGCTAGCAAAAGGCTCACCTATCATGACCCTTGCCAGGGGTCCTCCACACTGCCTTTACGAAGAAACAAGGCCCATGTTTGGCCCCAACATAGACCGTTCCAAAGTCAGCCACACATGCCTCATCTCTTTGATCCACCCCAAAATTCAATTAAGTATGGGCACAAACCATTCTGTTTCACATGGTCTGTGTCATTTAAAGTCACTGATGCAGAGACCATCCCACTGATTTGTGAAGAATGACACAGCCCGTGCCATGATAATGAAAAAAACAAGGTTACAGCTGTCGACCTGCGTTAAATGACACAAGATTACACGAGGCAACTAATCATGCCATCACAAGGCTCACGGTCCATGCTTGGCCGAGCTGGCTGCGCTGGCATGAGGCAACAAACCGTGCCACGCCAAACAACCCGCGTTGAAACGAAGGCACTTGGCTGGCACAGACGGTGCCAAATACCACACTTCCTGTGTTGTTTGCCACAACTAGGGGTTTTGACCTATTTTTAGGCCTTTTTCAAGGCCCGAATCCCTATTATTATTTATATGGACTTTTGTCTACCAGGGTTAAGGTTTATGCCCATTTTCATCTTTAAGAGTAGGTTAGAGAGAGAAAATACTCTTCCTTCTCTCTAGGTTCTTTTTCTTTATTTTTATTTTGCCCCAAATTATTCAATTCAATGCAATACCTGGGTTAAATGCTTAGTGAGTAGTTAATTAATTGGGAATTATATTTGTATTCATGTATTAATGTCTATTTTTTTAGATTTCTTATATCAACCTATTTCTATGTGTTTTGTGATATTATGTTGGCTTGTTCTTAATAGTCTTGTGAATTGCATGATTTTCACACTTAGTTAGCACACACCAAAGTCTAATTTCATGTTGACAAAATATTGATACCTCACTGGGAGGGAAACCTAGATGCTCTTAGGGTAACGATGGGTTTGGATCCACGTGGGTGTATGCACGTAGGTTGCCATTGTTAACATTATGATTGACCATACACTAGTAAGTCGATGATTTGGTCTAAAGGGTAGCGGGTATAGATAGCTTAAGTAGCAAACTAGGGATAGCCTTGCAACCCTACAACCATCGAAAAGGTGCTTCAACCCCTTTGCCTTTTTAGGTATAGGGAGAAGCATTCATGGTCCAGTGCCTGAGACGTAATCACACGGGAGAGACTCAGATCTGCACTCTAGGAAGGGCCATCATTGCACTCCCCTAATTACAGAGGCAGTCTCGATGGAAAATTATGTGCGCACCCAACTTGACAAGTATGGGAAAGTGTTGACCATCGACCACACCACTTGTCATAAACACTAGAATAGGCTTATAGGTTTATGTGATGAAATTTATGATCTAGATTACATTAATGTTATTGCGAAAATATTCCCTGAGTGCTAGTTTGTATATTTTATTCTCGTGACCATTTGAATGCTAGTAGTTTTCGCTATAAAAATCCCCCCAGAGCTTGTTTTACTAACACTGATTATTCCTAAAATGTGGTCAGATTGACGACCCAATCATAGTTATTCATAGTTCCTTATTATATTCCTAACATCTCTGTGGACGACTCTGGTACTTGCCACTATCTACTAATCTTGGTAATGTAGTAATAGGAATGGGAGCAACAATACATATATTTATCTTTGACTCACATACCTCTCTTAACTTAGTTCATCACTCATGAAGCGATTATTTATTGGCGACACCAGGAGGGGCCGGGTTATTTCTCAATCTCTGTCTACTCTCCCCTATAAAACATAGAATCATTTGGGCATGTATCCTATCGGGCATTAAATTACCCTCAAGAAGCAAATTCATAAACAAATCGAGAGCCTCAGTCATCGGCTTATCAGTCCATCCAAATTTTGTCTTCAGGTTCTTTGACCGCAGAGTCAGACTAAAAATTGAGTTTTTTGAACCATTGTACAAAGGCGTCCGTTTGCCGTCAATCAAAGCATGTAACGACTCCGGTTTACCTTTGAAATCCCTTGCAATATCTTCCACCATTTCATCAAAATCTATGTTTCCATCTAATTCATCACCCACCATCGTGTCCTCTGATTCATTTGAATGAAAGGCTTCCACAACTTGCCCATGCCATATCGAACGAGTGTAGCTAGTTTGGAACCCTCTCATTATAAGATGTTCCCGCAACTTCTTCCTCCCGAATATGCATCATTTCTACAATCCTTACACGAGCTTCCTGCCCGCCAAGAACAATTTTTAGATACATGTTCAAACGCAGATGTAACAAACAGTTCAACCAATGACATGTACTCCAGTGATTTCCTAAGATCATTACTAATTAGTTCACCTCGATCAATTATCCTAAAAGTCAATTAAAATTAAACAAATGAGAAACCATTCAACAATAATAATACACCTAGCTAATCTCAAACCATAATCGTAAATATGGAAACATATGAATCATTAAAAATACCTTAAATTATTTCAAGAAAATAGTTAACTAGATAATTTGGATAAAACTAACATTCTCCAATGCCAAATGATTAATTACCAAGCACAAACCTTTTCTTCAACAATGGGTGGTGAATAAATGAGCTTCTTCCTCAAATATTTAGGGTTTTGTGGCATTTTATGTAAAGGGCGCATTTTTTTAATATAAAGTGTCATTTCCAAACTCGTAGATGTTTTTCCATATTATTTAAGACACGATAAATATTTTTTAAAATCAAAATTTAGACACAAAGAATTTACGAGTTCAGAAAATGAATTTCCCTTTTGTACTATGGATACTAGTGCTTTCCAAGATCGAAAAGCCATCCGTTCGTACATTCTGAGTTCGGAAAGGGTCATATTTAAAGGCATTTTGGCATAATTTCCCTCAATTAGGGTTAATTAAAGTTGGTTATACCTTGAACTACCTTTAATTAAACCAAATTAAAGGTGGTTACTGAAACACCACATTAAATCGTGCTAGAACCACCTTATATGAAATTGAGGGATCCGAATAGACTTTTCCAAGGTGGTTTTTAGTGAACCGCCTTCCATTGCTTCCTTTAATTGAAAGTTGTCTACTAATGTTACATCTGCAATATTAGAAAATATTTGTGTTATTTGTACTTGTCCAAAGAAATGCTCCCTCTGTCCCTGCTAAAGGGTCTGATACCCTTTTGGCATGCCTATTAAGGTATGGTGATATAAGGGGAGATATGGGCAGAAAGAAGTTTCATGTGAAGGGTAAAACGAGAAAGTAAAAAAGCTTAATAGTGCATTTCTTCATCCATAATCATACCTAAATTACAGTTTTCTACTAAATTTCGACTGATTCACAATGGACCTGAAATACAGGGCTTAAGAACAATGCCCTAATTATCTCCTAACAACACAACAATCATCGTTGATGATTTAACCATCTTCATTGCAACAACACAATTGAACCGCCATCATTGTACAGCACGTCCACCACAAAAATTTAAGAACAACCCACTTGAACCACAATAATAACATCAAGGCCACAATTATTGAAAAATTAATCATCATATATGTAACAACCCAATTTAACAAAGATCGTTGAACAACAGGTACACAACCATAATTTAACATCACACTTGAACCATAACAATAACCCACCACTGTTGTCATATCGCGGTGAGCGATCAATTCCCCAACCACTAACTTCAATTTAGCTAAAGGTTAATCAATTCAATGGTGTTGGAATGTGAGGAATGATAATTTTTAGAGGAATAATTTGTCAAAGATGGCTTACTCAGCGATGGTGTATGAAGAAAAGGGTAAGCGAATTCGGTGGTGGTGTGTGAAAACATGGGAGGAAAATTCTATGGTGGTGTGTGAAAGAAGGAAGAGTGTGTGGATTTATATATAAATTTAGTAAAGTAGGGTTTATAGTGTGGATCGGGCAGAATTTGTAGTAAATTAATTGTCCAAAATAAGATTTTAGAGTTTCAAATTTAAATGTATTGTATGTTATTTTAAAGGGTAAATTTGTGCATGTAGCATGCATGTTCCTAACATTTTTCTTTACAATTTAAATTTCTTAGAAACAATGTATGTTAATGATTTTCAAGTCATTTCGAGTGCAAATGTGTTGTGTTTTTGTAAGCTAATATAAGATCAAAATTATGGTAAAGTGGTTGAAGTTTTATCATGGTCTATGATATAGAGGTATTAGTAGAAACAATTGAACATGTTTTGCATCATAATCAGTGGTTGGGTTAAATGATGATCTGAGGAGTCCTATGGAGACTTGTACTACAATGGGTCTCTTTAGGCTAACCGTACTTGGCAGTCTGCATCTTCTTTTGTCACATTAATTTGGTTATAATCTCGGGAATTCAGAAGAAGTTGTGCCTAAAGGCTGCGTGGGCTATTTTTTGAAGTTATAATATTGCACATAAGAACTCAAATAGAGGAGGTACTACTGCTTAGGAAATTTTATGATTTGGAATTGCGAGGATAATTTTACTAGAAGAGATTAAGTGAGAAATAATAGCTAGGTTGACTATGGAGTTTTCACACATGTTCTGGAACATATATTAACTTTTTAATAACACTAATTATACATAGAATATGTGAAGTGGGCTAGATTCAAAGTATTACTAGTACTGTTACTACTATGGTATCACATGTATGAATTTTTTAGGGGGGCTAGAACATGAAGCAATTGATCACACTATTTTTATATTTGCACACATGTGGGTGTGGCGATATTGTGCAGGTTTATAATTTATATTCCAAAAATAGTCTGGGAATACTAGTTCTTTTTGGTAAGAAATAGATCAGGATACGATCCTAACATCTACAATTTTATAAAATATTTGGGTTATTTGTACCTGCCAAAAGAACTACTCCCTATGTCCTCGCCAAAGGGTCTGATCCCCTTTTGGTATGCCCAATCATGAATGATTATGTGGAAGGAGTTGCAGGCAGGAAAATGTTTCAATTGAAGTCTGAAACGATATAGTGAAGAACTTTAACAATGCCTTTCTTCATCCCTAATTAATCCTAAATCTCAGTTGTTAACTAAATTTCCATCGATTAACAATGGACCTCAACAACAGGGCATAAGAATAACCCTTAATCATCCCTTAACAACAACACATTTTTTTAAAATAAAAACCCCTCATCATCCCTTAAAAATAACACCAACACCACCGCTGAAGATTAAAATATTAAAGCCGTAACAACACAATTGAACAGCCATCGTCGTACAACACATCCACCACCAAGATTTGAGAACAACCCACTTTAACAAAAACAATAACATCTAAGCCAACACCGTTAAACAATCAACCATTATAGTTGTTACAACCCAATAGAAAAAACATCATTGTACAATAGATTCACCTCCATGATTTAACATCACTCTTGAACCACAACAACAAAATCAATGCCACTATTGTTGTCATATCGTGGTAAGAGATCGATTCCCCAATCATCAATTTCAATTTATCAAGAGGTTAGTTGATTCATTGGTGTTGGAATTTGGGGAATGAGAACCGTTGGAGGAATAATTTGGCAAACATGGCTTATAAGGTGATGCTGTGTGAAGAACGTGGTAGGATAATTTGGTTGTGGTGTGTGAAGAACAAGGAAGGATAATTCTATGGTGTGAAAAGAGGAAGAGTGTGAATTGATTTATAAATTAGTAAATTAGGGTGTCGAATGTGGATTAGTTGGGTTTAGTAGTAAATTACACTACAAGAAACAAGACCTTTTACTTAGGTTATATAGGACCCTTTACCTCGATTTTCAATCCTGGAAGAACCGAGGTAAATACAGCTGGAGAAAAAGGTATATTTTTTTAATCTTGGTTTAGAAATGAGGTAAAAATAAACGTTTACCTCAGTTTTTAACGATGTTGGTATGTTTTGTGACCGACGTTGGTCAATGGCAGTAGGTCGACCATGGTAGTTCATACCTGTGACATCACAAGAACTGACATTGGCATCTACATATAAGCGACATCAGGCATAGTATGAAGGCATACGATGGGTTAGAAAAGTTTAAAAAGTTATCTGTGTCGACGTCGTTCATATAAAAAGCAACATCGCAGATCATGAAAATGAACATCGTGTGTTGACATGGAACAGTGATTAATACGATATTGTATTTTGAGGCTGATGTAGCAAAAAACACTTTTGTTCATGCAACATCGTTTACGCATCATTCTGGCTATAAAATTAGGTGACGTCGTAGATAAATGGGTCAGACATCGTTTCTCGTATAGTATTGTAATATTTAATATTTGATGACACAACAAATGGTTGGTCGATATCAATTAAATTTTATTTTAAAAAACTGACATTATTAATTTATTGAAATACCAAATATTGCTGTGAATTTGACAAAATGATTGTATTGATGCTTCCTTGCATCCATTTTCCGGCACTAGCAATTGAAGGGGGACTACCAAAATGAAATGTTCATTCTGTAAGTCCATCAATAACTCTCATTATCCAATTACAGTTGATACACATGTAACAATCGATCTACAAATAATAAAGCCGAGAGAGTATGACATATATCTTAACATGGAATGCAGGAAAGCAATGTCGCAAGGTGAAATGACCGAACTTGCAGAGTTTGAATGAGGAGCGACATCAGACATTCATATGTGTTCCAGTCAGTTCCTGCAAAATACGACTTGGGTAACAATTCAGTTATATCTCGTACTTGATAATGAACTGACCGACGTCGCACATTCAACTTGTTTTCACACTAAAATTTGATTATTTTACACAATCAACCCTAATATCAGTCTTTTTTCTCACTCCTAAAAACATGGAATGATATTGGGAATACAATCAACATACACTATATAACATGTAACATAGTCAACATACTTAATGAAAGTATTTAATCATCGTTCAATGTGCAAAAAATACGTACAAGTAATGTTCATAAAATTACTTAATGAACATGGAATGGAGGGAAAACTACCTCAATTAAATATAACCCGGAGATTTTCCATCCTAGGATACTTGTTGATGTTTTGGAGAAGATAGTAGATTGGGTCCTTGAGTAGTTGAAATGTTGTAAATGGAGAGGAAGGTGTGGAATTGGGGTAGGAGGAATTGTGTTAGAGAAGAGAAATTAATGGCTCTTGTTGCAAAATATGGTATAAATGAGATGGGTTTGGGGGGGGGGGGAATTTGTTCAAAATTTTGACTGAAAATTTTATTTCCCACTGGAAATTTCAGTTTAACAGACATCGATTTAGTGTCGATCAATGGTTCAGCATATGCGAACCTTATTTGACGTGGTTTATATGGGTCAAAGTATAATTTTGAAAAATTGTAGTACAAAACTCGTTGTTAATATTGTGGGCCTTTCTGAAGACCTGTTCATGCAAAACAAGAAAAAAATACGTCTGTATGTGCAAAAAACAAATTGTTATCTCTAATTTCATATTTAGACTTCTCCCAATTCATTCTCGGGACTTGAGTGTAAGATTAAAAAAAATCACCGGTGGTCCTAAATTCAATTACGATATTCCTGAAAATAACCTAGGTCACCCACAGCTCATACACGATGTTGGTATTGGAGATACTGGTCTTATCCGCAGATAGACTCTGAGCAGATAATCCCAAATAACCCTTTTATGTATACTTATGAGTAATCATCTACAATATACCGTAGACCATGTACTAGCACTTATTTTAGAAATTATGGACGGAATTTTATTAGGTTTTTATTTCATAAAGAACATGGTAAATGAAATTTCATTTGATTCTATTCCTTGGAAATTAACGTTCTCATAACACTGATAGTAAGGGTTTTAACAGAATGCTAAAAAAATGATGGACGATTACCCCAGTTTGCGACTCTATTAGACAGTACGCATATTCTCCGTTCGGGTTTAGAATTAAAAAGTGTTGAAATCATTCGAGGAAGTTAGGGGTCATTGTGTTGCTTTCTTAAAGTTTTGTCATACAATGTCTGAGTAGATTGTGGTCTCGTTCCATTGACCAGAGCATGACAAAATCGGAACATTGTTTCATGACTTGGTGAATTAGATAAGGGTATCTCAAGTATTGCACTGCGACTTCTCCCACTTTGTTGAAGGGACGTATTTAAATTTTTTAAATGTAAACGGCATGCCCAAATTGGATTCCAATTTTTGTTCATGCATCCTTTGCTAATTAATGTTCCCCGATAGTGATAATGAAACTGGTGGTCCCAAGCAGACTTTCACAAAATCTTCCGATTATCCTTGCATACAAGTTAGTTATCATATAATATATTATTAACTCTAGGCCCTATGTTAGAACTTTAGTGAAATTGATAGTTGGATTTTTCTTATCTTCGTAATTTTTTAAAAAACCTAGAATGTGTAATTTTGTCTGATTTTAGTGTGGTGGAATTTATCTTCCAAATTAACAATGCTCACAATCAAGGTATTAATGGAATACTAATAAAAACAAAGGGAGAATACCCCATTGACCTTGCTGCATAAGTCGTAACAACATGATTGTGATAATGAGATTAAGATTATTGGCTATATCTAATTTTGCATTTTTCCTCCCTAACCATCTTGGATGGACCTAATTGTAAAACAGAAAAGTTCATCGGTTGTGTTGAAATCGATTATGATCGAACTGGCGTTAGTGAATTTCAATAACATTTACAATATCAATTACTAATGCCTACTTAACTGTTCACCATTTTAAATGTCATTTATGTTTATTTTGGTCAGAAGTGGATCCAGTTCGTATGCTAATGGGCTGAATTGTTGTCAGCAAATATATCCATGACTAACGTCGGTAGCATGTCAATCAAATTTTGCAAACAATGAGTAACATGCATTGTCGGTTATGTAGTTTTTTAGACAAAGGCCCATTTGGTACGCTAGTGGACTGAAATGGTTAGGACTATAGTTAGAAAATTCGACGTCGCAATACAATCGATATTGTATCGATCATGTCGACATGCATGCGGTGTTGCTTTGGGGCGGAATACAAAAAACTCGTAACGACTATATATATGGAGCTAACCTCATATATTACTCTAAACATTCAACTTTCCCTCGAATTCCAACAGTGCTCATGCCCATTCTCTCAAACGTATGGTTTCTAAATTTGGTTAAAATATTTTTTTTAATTTACTATTGAAATTGTTATCTATATGATGTGTGAATGCATTGTTTTCTTCACATAAGATGTGTCTATGGATTGGAGTTCATCTCTTAGTTTTTGGGGTGTTAGAATGTAAATTAGGTTGCAATTAATTTCCTTTTGGTTTAGGTGCTCTTCGTTTGCATGTTTCCTACTGTTGTTAGAGTGTCCTAGTTTCATGAATGAGACATGGCCTTTCCATCTTCCTACTTTGGTAAGACTGACCAGTGTCCGATGTGACTTGTTCAAAAAATTTGTAGTTGATCTTGCATATGACGTCGCACATCGATAGGTTAACAATTCGGTTTTGCCGAACATTGTGCGACGTCCCTCACTCATAAATTTAACAGTTGATCTTGCATATGACATCGCAAAATATTTGGTAAGTCATTCTGTTTTACCGAACCGAATGTGACTTTGCTTATTCATAATTTCAGCAGTGTACAGAGCATATGACATCGCATACCTATCGGTTAACCTTTCGGTTTTACAAAACTACTTGAACTTCACTCTGACATGTTGCATTCATTTATTAATTGATTAACAAATTCATTAATTTAATTGTAACGAATAATTAAATATGAATGTCACGAATCATATCTAGCAGTGCCGGTTTGCGCCGCGACCCTATTGTAGTGAGCGAATTATTATTTACATTTAAATTGCATTTCCTAGCTTGTATTACCAATATTCAAATTTAATTTATAAATATTTTCTTGATTAACAGATCCATAGTGATTCAGACGATGAGCGTCCACGAGCTACGTTTGGCAACATCTTTCCTCATTTCATCCACATCCTGACTCAAATGAATTTTGGGGATGTTTC
This sequence comes from Rubia tinctorum, assembly GCA_032355605.1. NCBI lineage: Eukaryota > Viridiplantae > Streptophyta > Magnoliopsida > Gentianales > Rubiaceae > Rubia > Rubia tinctorum. The sequence continues at coordinate 6,197 of JAULKM010102277.1, read as the reverse complement.
CATCCCGGTAAGTAATCATTGTCATGTATTAATTTTGTTTTCAAAAATCTTTTTCTATACTTTACTTTCAAATTAACTGAACATGGTTTTTTGTATAAAATTCAGCACGTCCCTGTCCAGATTGTGGTGCTCCTACCGTAGTTGAAGTTGCCTACCATGCTCAGGTGCATTGAAAGAGAGTACCACGTGAATTACTTGGGGAACAGGAGGTTGGAGACCCTGATGTCGAAGGGTTTTGAGCAGTTTCTTATTATTGAGAAACTCGGCAAAGAGGACATGTTCTACTTCAAGCTGGTCAAACATTTCGACCTCTGTAGTTTTTAATGTCGACCTTCTTCTCTATTGATGTTCTAAGTTATTTTTCATAGACTTTGATCTTAATATTTAAATTAAATATTTTTATTGTATTTCGAACAAGATTATTATTGATACACTTTGATGTTTATTTTTTCATTTATAATCTTCTTGTTAGCTATGTTATTTTAACGTTATGAAATCCTTAATATTTAACCAAACATATGCACAAAGTTTTAATAGTAGTATCAGTAAAAAAAACTATAAAAAAACATGGGGTATTGTTGCAATCAGTCTTGAACTAGCAAATTTATGTCGCAAAATTTGTTTTTAAGTAAAATTGAACTGTTGATAGGCTGCTTTGTGGGCCGAAATGTTAGGCCCACCAAAGTATGCGACATCGCTAAGTAGTCGACACCACATCGCCTAATCCAAATTAGGTGCGATGTTGCACACATCGGGGCAGACAAAACAATGGTTCAAAATTACATCATTTCGAAACGAGTATAAATAGGGGACCCTGAAAATCAGTTCAACCATTTATTCACAAGTTTGTCGTGAATTTCAACAGTCTCCAGCTTCCTCCTCATCTTTTGTACTAAGGAAAAAGGTTTGTTAGTCCCTTTCTCCTAACACCCAACTTTTCAAATTCTTACTTTATAATGTCAAATTCGTGTTCTGTGAATGGGTTTTTTGATTTTATGACTATCTAGTTTTGTCTCATATTTATGAGAGTGTCAACTTTCCTTGAGCTAAAACATAGGGACAATGTTTAGGTTTGTTGCAAAATGTTTTTTGTTTAATATGATAATTATTATGCTTCATTTTTTGGTTATATGTGCTTCTTCCCGTAGATTCCTCTAATATATGCGATGTCACTAATCTGTCTGCCACGACTCAGTTTATGATATTATAGTGCGACATTGCATCTTCCTATATCCAGTAGCTTATCTTTGAGTTTGTGACTTTGCACTATCATCGGGTGACCTTTGGCTTGAATGGAATGTTATCGATGTTATATTATGACATCTAATTCTACAATTGTTATTCATATTCGACTTTGGTCTTATTTTGGTCTTGTCCTAGGATTAACCAACCATTATGTGAAGTTGCACGTACATGTCAGCCATCTCACTATTTTGTACCCACATGCACCTACGACATCATTGCCGGTGTCGTACCTTGCACTCCAGAGGTCAGTTCGCACTTAACATTTTCCCTTTTAATGTATGAATGATGGCTAATGAAGGATCGTTTAATCCACCCCTTTTTAGGTCTTTCACCAATGTGCATATACATTTACTAGCTAACACATCTTCACACTTTAGATATAACAACTAATTAATTTCTGGTTTCATACAGTTCACTGCACAACGTCGGAACCCAGAGCCTGTTTTGTTCAACATCAACCATCATACAATGGCTCTTGATAGGCCACATTTTCACAACACTCTCAAGTAGTAGAACTTTGGCAAAAACCCTACTTTGGTAAAAAAATTTAAATAAATTTTATTTGTTGACAATTGCATATATATATATATATGTGTGTGTGTGTGTGTGTATTTCTAATCAATAATTTTTTGACTCAGTACATCCTGTGTGAGATTGTACCACTCTTGCCGGCTGAGAGAAATCTCATAATGCTGAGGTGCTACGGGACAGAGTGGTGTATGAACTACTCTGGGCAAGGCAAGAACCATGCCATTTCCCTAATGAGTTTTGGAAAATTCCTTAGGGGAAACAACCTACACATCAGGGAAACTTGCTCTTCGAGGTGCTACAAGTTGGTGGGCCAATTGTCTTCAAGGTCATCATTCTTTGTGGTGATTGAGTTTATTGTTTTTTCACTTATGTTGGAACTTAGACAACTCTTATTTGAATTTATGTAAAACTTGTATGGATATTTACTGTAATGCCTAATTGTCCTGTTACATACTCCAAAATTAATGGTGATGATGGGATATTGGGAGGAGAGAGACGCCAAAATGGGGAGAAGCGCACGACCACTATCTTCTGCTTCATTTTTTTTTCTAACACCAACTTTAACGTATATTTTACATACCACGACTTCGGTAGTCAATCAGATCACATATCAGTGCAAACGACGTTTAATGCAAAATTGGGACACCTATTAAAACAACATGTGAGTCGTCGCACATGTTTCGATAAAATTATTTACTTTGATTTTTTTACCTTTTAATTTGGTTCACATAATAACCGGTATAAAAAACCCAATAATTTACCTCATTTTTTATGATCGCAGTAAATATCATCTTTCACTTCGAAATAAAAAATAACGGAGGTAAAAGAACGTTTTATCTCGGTTATTTGTTGTTAACAAAAAAAACTCGACAAAAGGGGCGAAGTAATAGGTCAATTTTCTTTTAGTGTTATTGGCCAAAATAAAATTTTTGAGTTTTTGGTTTAAATGTATAGTGTGTAATTGCAAAAGGTAAATTTGTGCAGGCAGCGTGCATGTTCGTATTATTTTTATCTACAATTTAAATTTTTGAAGAACAATATATTTAAGAATAAATTTCAAGTCTTTTTGAGTGGAGTTGTGTTGTGTTTTTGTAAGCTCCTATAAGATAAAAATTATGATAAACAAATTGAGATTTTATCATGGTCTATAACATAGACGTATTTGGAGAAACAAATGAACATAATATGCGTCATCGTCATTTGTTGCGTTAAATGAAGGTTATGAGGGGTCTTAGGGAGACTTGTACCGCAGTGGGTCTATTAAGGCGGGTCATACTTGGCAGTCTGCATCTTCTAAGGTGGAGGTTTTTGCCACATTAATTTTGTTATGGTCTCGGGAATTTAACAGAAGTTTTGCCTAAATACTCCACTGACTATCTTTGAATTTATAATATTGCAAATAAGCAGTCCAATAGAGGAGGTATTGCTGTAAAGGAAATTTTATCATTTGGAAGTATGATGATATTTTACGAAAAGAGATTTAGTAAGAAACAATAGCTACGTGGACCATGGAGTTTTTATACATTTTCGGGAACATATATTAACTTTTAAGAACTCTGATGATATATAGAGTATATGAAGCGAGCCAGATTGAAAGTATTACCAGTGTTATTACTAATAGGGTATCACATGTATGAATTGTTTTGGGATGGGGGCGTGTTCCACCAAGAATATGAAACAATTGATCTTGCTACGTGTCGGTTTTCAGATAAATTTTTATTTAATTTTAAGGCATTTCCTATTTATAAGGCTAAGGTTAATATCCAAACACATACCATAAAACTCTTATAAATATTGAATTAATGTCATCTTTATGTTTGAGCGCGTGCGGGTTTGCCGATATTGTGCAGGTTTATAATTTATATTCCAAAACAAATCATGGAAGGCTAGTTCTTTTATGTAAGAGTTAGATCGATCTACGATCCTTACATATAAAATATTAGAAAATATTTGTGTTATTTTTACTTTCCAAAAGAACTGCTCCCTATGTTCTCGCCAAAGGATCTGATTCCCTTTTGCCACGCCCAATCAGGCACGATTACATGGAGGGAGATGTTGGCATAAAAAGGTTTCAAGTGGAGGCTAAAATGGGAAAGTGAAGAAGTTTCACAATGCCTTTCTCCATCCCTAATCAATCCTAAATCGCAGTTATTAACTAAATTTCAACCAATTAACAATGGACCTCAAAAGGTGGGAATAAGAACAACCCTTAATTATCCCTTAACTACATTTTTTTATAAACAACCCCAAATCATTTCTTGAAAGCAACACCAGCACCATCATTGATGATTCAACCACCATAGTCGTAACAAAAAAATTGATTAGCCATCATCGTAAAATTCTTCCACAACCATAATTTGACAACAAACCACCTGAACAACAACAAAATTAAGGCCAACACCATTTAACAATCAACCATCATAGTTGTAACAACCTAATTGATCCAACATCATTGTACAACAGGTCTACCACAATGATTTAACAACATCACTCTTGATCCACAGCAACAACAGCTTCAAGGTCACCATTGTTGTCAAATGGAAGTGAGCGATCGATTCCCCAATCACAAACTTCAATTTAGTAATATTTTAGTCGATTCAATGGTGTTGGAATGCGCCGAATGAGAACTGTTGGAGGAATAATTTGGCAAAGATGGCTTACTCGGTAGTGGTATGTGAAGAACAGGGTAGGCTAATTTGGTTGTGGTGTGTGAAGAACAAGGAAGGCTAATTCTATGGTGGTGTGTGAAATGACGAAGAGTGTGTGGATTGATATGTAAATTTAGCAAAGTAGGGTTTCTAATTTGGATTAGTTGGGCTTAGTGGTAAATTAATTGGCCAAAATGAAATTTTAGAGTTTAAGACTTAAATGTACCGTGTGAAATTGTAAAGGGTAACTTTGTGTAACATTTTTATCAACAATTTTAATTTTTGAAAAAGAGTATATTTTATAATAAATTTCAAGTCTTTTCGAGTGCAGTTGTGTTATATTTTTGTAAGATAATATAAGATAAAAATTATGATACCCAGGTTGAGATTTTATCATGGTTTATAGCATAGAGGTATTAGGAGAAACAATTGAACATGATATGCGTCATCACTATTTTTTTGGGTCAAATGAAAGATATGAAGGGTCTTTCAAAAACTTGTACCACTGTGGATCTGTTTAGACTAACCATACTAGGCAGTCTGCATCTTCTTTGGTGGAGGGATCTACAACATTAATTTGGTTATGTTCTCAGGAATTCAACAGAAGTTGTGCCTAAAGACTCTGTTGGCTATCTTGGAAGTTATAATATTGTGAATAAGCATTTAAATTGAGTAGGTATTGGTGCATAGAAAATTTAATTATTTGGAAGTAAGAGGATAATGTTACAAGAAGAGATTAATTGAGCAATTATAGCTAGGTTGACTATGGAGTTTTCAAACCTGTTTCGAAAAATATATTAAATTTTAAAGAACATTGATTATATATATAAGAACATGAAGCGAGCTATATTCAAAGTATTACTAGTAATGTTGTTACTAATATGGTATAACATGTATGAAAATTGATTGTTTGTTTGGGGGTTGTTTTACCTAAAATATGAAGCAATTGATCACGCTATATCTATTTTTATAATTAAATTTTTATTTAAGGTTTAAGGAATTTTATATTTATGAGGCGACTCAATTATGTTAACTAGGGTAATATTTAAATAAGTACCATAAAACTCGTATATATATTGAATTAATGTCATTTTATGTTTGAGCACGTGCGGGTATGCTGGTATTGTGCAGGTTTATAATTTAAATTTTAAGAAAATATTTGTGTTATTTGTAATTGCTAAAAGAACTGCTCCCTCTGTCTCTGCCAAAGGGTCTTATCCCCTTTTGGTTTGCCAATTGAGGCACGATGACGTGGATGGAGATGCTGGCAGAAAAAGGTTAAAGGTGGAGGATAAAATGGAAAAGTAGAGAAGTTTAACAATGCCTTTCTCCATCTCTAATCTGTCCTAAATCACAGTCGGTAACTAAATTTCCACCTATTAACAATGGACCTCAAAAAATGACTTAAGAAAAAGCTTTAATCATCCCTTACAACAACACATTTTTCATAAACAACCTCTAATCATCCCTTAAAAAAACACCAACACCAATGTTGAAAATTTAACCATCATCGTTGTAACAACGCAATTGAACAACTATCGTCATACAACTCGTTCACCAAAACAATTTAACAACAATTCACTTTGCCAGAACAAAACCATCAGGGCCACCATCATTGAACAATTGATGCGTCCATTTTATATCATGCTTTTGGGATCTTTTTATACTCATTTTGTTGGACTTTTAGGGTTTGAATACTCTATTTTGCCTTGAATTTCTATTATTAGAGTTGAGAGCGACTTTATCGCTTTTGTCACTTTTAATAAGAATTCC
>JAULKM010102267.1:0-25638 GCA_032355605.1 Rubia tinctorum | reverse complement strand
ACTTGCCACTATCTACTTTCTAGTAGTATAGCCGCAATTAGGGCATATAAATACTATTTTTGAGAGGCACGACGACGGCCTCCCACTGCCCCAAAAACGTTCAAGCGCGCAACACTCACTTCACCCAATTTAAAGAAATTTTGTTAGGGCCTGAAAGCTAGAAACATCTTCCACACCCAGAACAAAAGATGTTCATCATTGCATAACCTAGAAATTACTAATAAGATTCATTTATGTCTTAAATTAAATACTTTTAAAACGGTGATATGTTATTTTTGATTATTTTGAAAGAATAACTTGTGCGGAAAATGGGCAGTTAGAGGTCACTAGAGACAAAACATGCACGTATATGCATGCACAAAAATGAAGCCCAATAAATATATGGATGTTCTTTATATGATCTTATTGACTTGATTGATTAGAAGAAGTTATTAGATTTTGTTGTTGTTTATTTTTAAGGATATACCAGGTAATGGTATCGACTATTCTCATTTATGTTTGATTGTCTTAGGGTTAGTATAAATTAAACCAGTTCAAGTGTGTTTGAAGATGCAACAATAATCACAGTATTAGGACCGACAACTTCAGCATAACCAATGAATTCAACTTGTAAAGGTAAAAAGAATACTGAATCCTTGAATGACTTAAAATGCATGATGCCTCAACATAACATCAGATACCACTAGGCACAACCTTAAAGATATGGAAATACCCATTATTAATAAAAACTTTCTGCAGATAAAAATTTCTATAAACTTTAATAAACAGATTTATGTCGTTTTATCCATTTGAATTAATAAATAGGTTGGCCCCAACCTATAGATTGTTGGAATAAATATTTTAAAAGTGTAATGGAAATAAAATAACTATTACAAGGCTATAGTTTTTTTTTGGCAAGTTGACAACTCTCAAATATTTTCGAATGGTGTAGATGTAAAAATCCCTGCTTGATCTAAACCATACAAACAAGAACATGACTTACCCTATCTTTTTTGAAAAAGAATTATGAACATGGACAATATTGGCACAACCGCATGTGCACAAACATAAAAATGACACAATTTCAATATATAAGTGAGTCTCATGTTGCATATTTCATATTTAATTTAGTTAAAGGAATTGAACTGGCTCATACAAATTATAATGCCCTACAATTTAAAAGATAAATTATTTGAAAAAGAGAGTCATGTTGCCTGATTAGTCACTTCCGATTCAAGGTTGAACCCCTCCCCTCCCAAAACAATACAACTTCAATTTTCATTCATTTGATTTTCCAGTAGTAGAAATAGTAATAATGCTTCAAATCTGGCTCACCTCATCAACTCTATATATCAACAATGTCCTTAACAGCTGAAATATTCAGGAACATGTATTTCAACTCCATTGTCTACCTCTTATTTCACTAAATCTCTTCTCCTAAGATTGTCCCCTGATTTTCCAATAATAAAATACTATTTGCAATTTCATTTCTTCCAAAACAGCCATAAAAGTCTCTAGATGCACGTACTACTAAATTCCTTAGATCATCCCCAAATAAATGTTTTCGAACCCTCTACCTTAAAATATGATGACTAATAAGTATGATCACGTTAAACTGGCCAACTGAAATAGAAGTCTCCATAATACCTCTCATAACTATCGACTGAATCAGCAAATGATGAGGAAGCACCCATGTTCAATTGTTTCTCCCAATCCTCTAAATCCAAAACCACAATAAGGTCTCGACATGTTCTTCATGAATTTTGTCATTATTTAAATTTGTTAAAATACTTTAAAAAAAATTATAAATATTAAACGAAAATCTATGCAGTACAATAATAGTATAATCATTTTCCTATTTTATTTAGATTTCATATAGTTAGTAAAGAAATTATAAACATGCACGATACAAGCACACATGTGCACAAACAAAAAAGATAACACTAACCCAATTAAATTAGTTTTAAGATGCATATTTCCATATTATTGGGAGATACAAACAAAAATTACTTGAAAAATATTATTATAATCTTCCCACACATCTGCACCAGATTCCGCCTCTTGAGGAAATCAAGTATAAGTGTCATGATAAAATTGAAACTTCATGCCCATGAGATGATGGTTGTACGGATAATTTCACCCACTCCTAAAATAACACACATAATGGAGCACCAAGTATATGTGTCAAGCCTTTCATCTAAAAACATTACTGATTTGGGCAACAAAAACCACCATTCACACTCTTTGGAAGAAATAACCACTCAAAAAGGACCACACAATATGGTATAAAAATGAAAATATCACCACAAGTGTTTATAATTTTCGTAACATTCTCCCATTCCAGCAGCCCCAAATACGTTCAAACGTGCAACTCTCACTTCAGCCGATTTGAAGAAATTGGGTTCAGGCCTGAAAATCATAAACATCTTCCACACCACGAACAACAAATGATCATCATTGCATAAACATGAAATTACTTGGAAGATTCTTATATGTTTTAAATTAAATAACTTTAAAACAGTGACATGTTATTATAGACTATTTTTAAAGAATAAATTGTGCGGAAAACGGGCGGTTAGAGGTCACTATAAACACAACATGCACGTATGTGCATGCACAAAAATGAAGCCTAATAAATATATGGATTTAGTTTATAGGTACTTATTTGATTAGAAGAACTGATCTGATTTATTTATATTTTTATTTAGTTTAATTTTAAGGATATACTTGAAACCAATTAGATGAGCTTTGAAATCTAGGTTCAATAATCTACCCATGTAATGGTATAAACTATTCTCATCAATGTGAGATTAGCCTAGGCTTCATATAAACTAAACGAGTTCAAATGTATCTGAAGATGCAACAATAATTACAATATTAGGAACGACAACTTCAACATAACCAATGAATTCAACTTATAAAGGTAAAAAGCATACTCAATCCTTGCATGACTTAAAATTCATGATGCATCAAGATAACATCAGATACTATTAGGTACTACCTCCAAGATAAGGAAATACCCATTAATAACAAAATGTTTCTACAAATAAAATTTATGTAAACTTTAATAGACTAATTTATGGGGTTTTCCATCCATTTTGATTGATAAATAGGTTGGCCCCAACCTCTTGATCGATAGAATAAACATATTAAAAAGTGTAATAGAAATAAAATAAATATTACAAAGCTACAGTTTTTTGGTAAGTAGACAACTCGCAAATATTTTCGAATGGTGTAGATGTAAAAATTGCCGCTCGATCCAAACCATACTAATAGGAACATGCTCACCCTATCTTTTTGGAAACACAATTATGAAAATGCACAATATTGGCCTAACCGCATGTGCGCAAACATAAAAATGACACAATTTCAATACATAAGAGAGTTTCATGTTTCATATTTCATATTTAATTGAGTAAAAATAATTGAGCCGGTTCATAAATATTTTAAATTCTTGCAATTTAAAAGATGAATTATATGGAAAAAAAGAGTCAAGCTGTGTGATTAGTCACTTTCGATTCCAGATTGAACCTGCCTCCTCCCCCATCCCAAAATAATAAAATTTCAATTTTCAGTCATGTGATTTTCAATTAATAGAAGTAGTAATAATACTCTAAATCTGACTCGCTTCATCAACATTATATATCAACAATATCCTTAATAGTTGAATTTTTTTCATGAACGTGTGCTTCAACTCCATATTACTAAATCTCTTCTCATGATATTATCCTTTGACATTGAAATAATAAAACCATATTTTCAATTTCATAACATCCAAGACAGCCATAAAAAGTCTCTAAGCACATGTACTACTAATTTCCTTAGACCGTCACCAAAAACATATTGTCGAACCCTTAACCTTGAAATATGCTACTAATAGGTACGATCACCCTAAATTAACCAGCTGAAATACAAGTCCCCATAATACCTCTTATAACTACCGAGTAAATCAGCAAATGATGGGGAAGCACCCATGTTCAATTATTTCTCCCAATCCTCTAGATCCAAAACCACAGTAAGGTCTCGATATGTTCTTCCGAATTTTGTCATTTTGTAAATTAGCTAAAATAATTTAAAAATAATTATATATATTAACTGAAAATCTAGGCAGTACTGTATTAGGGCATTCACTTTCCTATTTTATTTAGAATTCATATTTTTAGTAAAGAAATAATGAACATGAACTATACAATCACACATGTTCACAAACATGAAAGATAACAGGAACCCAATTAAATTAGTTCTTTAGTGCATATTTCATTATTATTGGGAGATGCAAACCAAAATTGCCTGAAAAGTCATATAATAATCTTCCCACAGATCTGCACTGAATTCCTCCTCTCGAGGAATGCAGCTAGGGATGTGTTGATCAAGCCCAAACTGTATGTCCACGAGATGTGATTGGTGTGGATCATTTCATCCGCTCCTACTTTAACACGCATCCCTGAGCACCTAGCATACATATCAAGCCTTTCATCTAAAAACATTTCTGATTCAGGCAATAAAAACCACCTTTCATGCTCTTTGGAAGAAACAATCACTCAACATGCCCCTCGCAATATGGTCTTAAAATGAAAACATCACCACTAGTGTTAATAATTTGCACAACATTCCCACATTTAAGCATCCCCAAAAACGTTCAATCACGCAACTCTCACTTCACCCAATTTGAAGAAATTTGGTTTGGGCATGAAAACCAGAAACCTCTTCCACCCCAACAACAATACATGATCATCATTGCATGAACATAGAATTACATGGAAGATTCTTGTATGCATAAATTAAATAATTTTAAAACAGTGATATGTTATTATAGACTATTTCAAAAGAATAACTTGTGTGGAAAATGGTCGGTTAAAGGCACTAAAAACAAAACATGCACGTATACACTCACACAAAATGAAGCCAAATAAATATGTGGATGTTCTTTAAGGCTCTTATTGACTTGATTGATTAGAAGAAGTGATATGATTTATTTGTATTTTTATGTTGTTTATTTTTAAAGATATACTTGAAACCAATTAGATTAACTTCCAAATTCAGTTTCAATAATCTACCAAGATAATGGTATCGACTATTTTCATTAATATGAGATTAGCCGAGGTTAGTATAAATTAGACCAGGTAAAGAGTGTCCAAAGATGCAACAATAATCACAGTATTAGGAACGAAAACGTAAAAATAACTAATGAATTCAACTTATAAAGGTAAAAAGCATACTCAATCCTTGCATGACTTAAAATGCATGATGAATCAACGTACCATCCGAAAATATTAGGTATAACCTCAAAGATAAGGAAATACGCATAATTTTCTATACAATTTAGTAAACTAATTTATGGGATTTCCATCCATTTCATTTAATAAATATGTTAGCCCCAACCTCTCGATCAATGGAATAATCATATTAAAAAGTGTAATAAAATAAAATAAATATTATAAGGCTATAGTTTTTTTGCAAGTAGACAACTCACAAATATTCTCTAATGGTATAGATGTAAAAATAGCTGCTCGATATAAACCATACAAACAAGAGCATGAATTACCCTATCTTTTTATAAAAACAATTGTGAACATGCACAATATTGGCACAACCGAATGTGCACAAACATAAATATGAAACAATTTAAATATATAAGCATGTTTCATGTTACATATTTCATATTTAATTTTATTAAAAGAATTGAGCCAGCTTTTAAATATTGTAATGTCTTGCAATTTAAAGGGTAAATTATCTAAAAAAGACAGACATGTTGCATGATTAGTCAGTTAAGATTCAAGGTTGAACCCCCCTCCCACCCCCCAACACAATAAAAATTCAATTTTTATTCATGTGATTTTCCCGCAAGAGAAGTTGTCATAATAGTCTAAATCTGGGTCGCTTCATCAACTCTATATATCAACAATGTCCTTAATAGCTAAAATATTTTCAGGAACATGTGCTTCAAATCCATAGTCCACCTATTATTTTCACTAAATCTTTTCTCCTGAGATTATCCTCTGAATTTTAAACAATAAAACCCTATTTGCAATTTCATAACATAAAAGACAGTCATAAAAGTCTCTAGGCACATGTACTACCAAATTCCTTAGACCGTCACCAAATAAATGTTGTCAAACCCTCTACCTTAAAATGTGCTAACTAATAAGTACGATCACCCTAAACTAACCAACTGAAATAGAAGCATTCATAATACCTCTCATTACTATCCAATGAATCAACAAATGATGACGAAGCACCCATGTTCAATTGTTTCTCCCAATTCTCTAGATCGAAAACCAAAATAAGGTCTCGACATGTTCTTCATCAATTTTGTCAATTGGTTTAAATACTTAATTTTTTTGTAAATATTAAACAAAAATCTTGGCAGTACTCTATTAGGATAATTACTTTCCTATTTTTTTAGAATTCATGTTTTTAGTAAAACATTATGAACATGCACAATACAAAAACACATGTGCACAAACATAAAATATAATACAAACACAATTAAATTAGTTCTAAGGTGCATATTTCCTTATTACTGGGAGATACTTCATGAAAAATCACCTTATAATCTTCCCACGCTTCTGCACCAGATTCCACCTCTCGAGGAATATCGGTAGGAGTGTCCCGTTCAAGCCCAAACTGCATGCCCATGCCATGAGGTTGGTACGAATCATTTCATCTGCTCCAACATTATCACTCATCCTCGGGCACCAAGAATATGTGTCAAGCCTTTCATCTAAAAACATTACTGATTTGGGCAACAAAAACCATCTTTCATGCTCTTAAGAAGAAACAACCATTAAATAAGGCCCACACAATATGGTCTACAAAAGAAAACGTCACCACATGTGTTTATAATTTGCATAACATTCCCACATTCCAGCTTCCCCCAAAAACGTTCAAGTGTGCAACTCTCACTTCACCCGATTTGAAGAAATTTGGTTCGGGCCTGAAAACCAGAAACCTCTTCCACACCAACAACAACACATGATCATTATTGCATGAACTTGAAATTATATGGAATATTCTTGTATGTCTTAAATTAAATATTTTTAAAACGGTGATATGTTATTATTCACTACTTTTGAAGAATAACTTGTGCGGAGAATGGGCAGTTAAAGGTCATTAGAAACTAAACATTCACATATACACAAGCACAAAAATGAAGCCTTATAAACATATGAATGTTCTATACCGACTCTTATTGGCTTGATTGATTAGAAGAAGAGATATGATTTATTTATATTTTTATGTTGTTTATGTTTAAGGATATACTTGAAACCGATTAGATGAACTTCAAAATTCAGTTTTAATGATCTACCCAGGTAATGTATCGACAATTATCGTTAATGTGAGATTGGGCCAGGGTTAGTGTAAATTAAACCAGGTGAAGAGTGTCTTAAGATGCAACAATAGTCACTGTATTTGGAACGACAACTTCTACAGAACCAATATATTCAACTTATAAAGGTAAAAACCATACTCAATCCTTGAATGACTTAAAAATGCATGATGCATCAACATAACATCGGATATTATTAGGCACAACCTCCAAGATAAAAAAATAACCACTACTAACAAAATGTTTCTATAGATAGAATTTCTATCAAATTTAATAAACATACTTATGGGGTTTCCATCCATTTTGATTGATTATATAGATTGGCCCTAACCTCTCGATTGATGTAATAAATATATTTAAAAATTTAATAGAAATAAATTAAATATTACAAAGCTATAGTTTTTTTGACAATTAGACAACACACAAATATTTTCTAATGATGTTTATGTAAAAATCGCTGCCCAGTCTAAACCATACAAACAAGATCATGACATACCCTATATTTTTGTAAAATAAATTATGAACATGCACAATATTGGCACAACCATATATGTCCATATTAACAATGTCCTAAATAGCTGAATTGTTTTCATGAACATGTGCTTCAACTCCATAGTCCACCTATTATTTTCACTAAATGTCTTCTCCCGAGATTATCCACTAACTTTTAAATTAAGAAAAATCTTATTTGCGATTTCATAACTTCCAAGATAGCCATAAAATTCTCTAGGCACATTTACTACTAAATTCCTTTGACCGTCACCAAATAAATGTTGTCGAACCCACTTCCTTAAAATATGCTGACCAATAAGTACGATCACCCTAAACTGACCAACTCAAATAGAAGTCTCCATAATACCTCTCATTATTATCGAGTAAATCAGCAAATGATGAGGAAGCACCCATATTCAATTGTTTCTCCCAATTCTCTAGATCCAAAACCACAATAAGGTCTCACATGTTCTTCATGAATTTTGTCATTTTTAAATTGATGTTTTTATAAATATAAAAAAAATCTAGGCAGTACAATTTTAGAACAATAACTAACCTATTTTATTCAAAATTCATGTTTTAAGTAAAGAAACTATGAACATGCACGATACAAGCACACACTTGCACAAACATAAAAGATAACACAAACCCAATTAAATTAGTTCTAAGGTGCATATTTCATTTTTCTTGGGAGATACAAACCAAAATTTCATGAAAATCACCTTATAATTTTCCCACGCTTCTGGATAAGATTCTACCTCTCGAGAAATGCCGGTAAGAGTGTCCTGATCAAGCCCAAACTGCATACCCACGCGATGAGGTTGGTACGGATCATTTCATCAGCTCATACATTATCACTCATCCTCGGGAACCTAGAATACATGACAAGCCTTTCATCTAAATACATTACTGATTTGAACATCAAAAACCATCTTTCATTCTCTTCGGAAGAAACGATCACTAAACAATGACCACACAATATGGTCTACAAATGAAAACATCCCCACAAGTGTTTATAATTTGCATAACATTCCCACATTCCAGCCCCTCCCCCCCCCCAAAATGGTCAAGCGTGCAACTCTCACTTCACCCGATTTGAAGAAATTTGGTTCGGGTTGGAAAACCAGAAACCTCTTCCACACCAACAACAACACATGATCATCGTAGCATGAACATGAAATTACATGGAAGATTCTTGTAAGTCTTAAATTAAACAATTTTAAAACAGTAATATGTTATTATAGACTATTTTTAAAGAATAACTTGTGCAGAAAATGGGCAGTTAAAGGTCACCAGACACTAAACATGCACGTATACGCACACACAAAGATGAAGCCTAATAAATATGTGAGTGTTCTATACAGGCTCTTATTGACTTGATTGATTAGAAGATGAGATTTGATTTATTTATATTTTTATGTTGTTTATTTTTAAGGGTGCTTGAACCCAATTAGATGAACTTCAAAATTCAGTTTCAATAATATACCTAGCTAATGATATCGACTATTCTCGATAATGTGAGATTGGCCTAGGGTTAGTATAAATTAAACCAGGTCAAGAGTGTCCTAAGATGAAACAAAAATCACCGTATTAAGAACGACAACTTCAACAGAACCAATAAATTCAACCCATAATGGTAAAAAAACATGCTCAATCCTTTCATGACTTAAAATGCATGATGCCTTAACATAAAATTGGATACTATTCGGCACAACCTCTAAGATAAGGAAATACCCAATACTTATAAAATGTTTCTACAAATAAAATTTCTTTAAAATGTAATAAACAGACTTATGGGGTTTTCAACCATTTCAATTGATAAATAGGTTGGTACCAACCTCTCGATCATTAGAATAAACATATTAAAAAGTGTAATAAAAATAAAATAAATATTACAAGACCATAGTTTTTTTCGCAAGTAGACAACTCACAAATATTTTCTAATGGTGTAGATGTAAAAATTGCTAGTCAATCTCTGCCATACAAACAAGAACATAACTTACCCTATCTTTTTGGAAAAGAAATTATAAAGATGCACAATATTTGCACAACCGAATGAGCACAAACATAAAAATGAAACAATTTCAATATATAAGCGTGTTTCATGTTTCATATTTGATATTTAATTTTGTTAAAAGAATTGAGCCGACTCATAAATATTATAATTCCTTGAAATTGAAAGTATAAATTATCTTATAAAGAGAGACACGTTGCATGATTATTCACTTATGATTCCAGGTTTAACCCTCCCAACCCAAACAATACAAATTCAATTTACGTTCATGTGATTTTCCAGTAATAGAAGTAGTAATAATAACTTAAATTTGGCTCGCTTCATCAACTCTATATATCAACAATGTCCTTAATAGCTGAAAATTTTTCAGGACCACGTGCTTTAACTTCATAGTCAACCTATTAATTTCACTAAATCTCTTCTACTGAGATTATCCTCACTCTTTCAAATAATAAAACCCTATTTGCAATTTCATAACTTCCAAGATAGCTATAAAAGTCTCTGGGCGCATGTACTACTAAATTCCTTAGACCGTCACCAGATAAATGTTGTCAAACCCTCTATCATAAAATATACTGACTAACAAGTACGATCACCCTAAACTGACCAACTAAAATAGAAGTCTCAATAATACCTCTCATTACTATCCAGTAAATAAGCAAATGATGAGGAAGCACCCATGTTCAATTTTTTCTCCCAATTATCTACATCAGAAAACACAATAAGTTCTCGACATGTTCTTCATGACTTTTTTCATTTTTCATTTTTCAAAATAGTTAAAATACTTTAATTTTTTTATAAATATAAATAAAAATCTATGCAGTACAGTCTTTGGACAATAAATTTCCTATTTTAATTAGAATTTATATTTTTAATAAAGAAATTATGAACATGCACGATACACGCACACATGTGCACAAACACAAAAGATAACAAAAACCAATTTAATTAGTTCTAAGGTGAATATTTCCTTATTATTGGGAGATAAAAACCAAAATTACATGAGAAATCATCTTATAATCTTCCCACGCATCTGCACCAGATTCCGTCTCTCGAGGAATGCAGGTAGGAGTGTCCTGATCAAGCCCAAAAAGCATGGCCACGCGATGAGGTTGGTACGGATCATCTCATCTGCTCCTACATTATCATGCATCCTCCCCCACCTAGCATACGTGTCAAAACTTTCATCTAAAAACATTACTGATTTGGCTAACCAAAATCCATGTTTCATGCTCTTTGGAAGAAATGACCACTAACAAGGTCCGCACAATATGGTCTACAAATTAAAAAATCTCCACACGTGTTTATAATTTGCATAGCATTCCCACATTCCAGCCTCCCCAAAAACGTTCAAGCGTGCAACTCTCACTTCACCCGATTTGAAGGAATTTGGTTCGGGCTTGAAAACCAAAAAACTCTTCCACACCAACAACAACACATGATCATCATTGCATGAAAATGAAATTACATGGAAGATTCTTGTATGTGTTGAATTAAATAATTTTGAAACGGTGATTTGTTAATATAGACTTTTTTAAAAGAATAATTAGTGTGGAAAATGGGATCTTAAAGGTCATTGGAAACTACAAATGAAATGATACGCATGCACAAAAATGAAACCCAATAAATATACGAATGATTTATACAAGATCTTATTGACTTGATTGATTAGAAGAAGAGATCTGATTTATTTATATTTTATGTTATTTATTTTAAGGATATAATGTAAACCAATTACATCAACTTCAAAATTCATTTTCAATAATCTACCCGGGTAATGGTATCGACTATTTTCATTAATGTGAGGTTGTCCTAGGTTTATTATAAATTAAACCGGGTCAAGAGTGTCCTAAGGTGCAACAATAATCACAGTATTAGGAACAACAACTTCAACAGAACCAATAAATTCAAATTATAAAGGTAAAAAGCATACTCAATACTTGCATGACTTAAAATGCATGATGCATCAACATAACAATGAATACTATTAGGCACAACCTCCAAGATAAGTAATTACACATTATTAACAAAATGTCTCCATAGATAAATTTTTGTAAAATTTAATAAACTGAATTATAGGGTTTCCATCCATTTTATCGGATAAATAGGTTGGCCCCAACCTCTCGATCGATGGAATAAACATATTAAAAAATGTAATAGAAATAAAATAAATATAACAAGGCTATAATTTTTTTGGAAAGTACAGAACTAGGAAATATTTTCTAATGGCGTAGATGTAGAAATCGATACTCGATCTAAACCATACAAACAAAAACATGACTTACCCAATATTTTTCAAAAAGCAATTATGAACATGCACAATATTCGCACAACCGCATGTGCACAAACATAAAAAGGACACAATTTTAATATATAAGCGCATTTCATGTTTCATATTTAATTTATTTTAAATAATTGAGACGGATCATAAATATTATAATACCTTGCAATTTAAAGGATAAATAATACAAAAATGAGAGACACATTGCATGATTAGTCAATTCCGATTCCAGGTTGAACCCCCTTCCTACCCCCTCCAAGAACAATACAAATTCAATTTTTAATCATTTGATTTTCCAGTATTAGAAGAAGTAATAATACTCTAAATCTTGCTCGCTTCATCAATTCTATATAGAAAAAAGGCCTTTAATAGCTGAAATATATTCAGTAACATGTGCTTCAACTCCATAGTCAACCTATTATTTTCACTAAATCTCTTCTCTTGACATTATCCTCTGACTTTAAAATAAAAAAACACTATTTGCAATTTCATAACTTCCAAGACAACCATTAAACTCTCTAGGTGCATGTACTTCTAAATTCCATAGACCGTCACCAAATAAATGTTTTCAAACCCTCTATCTTAAAATATGCTGACTAATAAGTATGATAACACTAAACTGATCAACTTAAATAGAAGTCTCCATAACATCTCTCATAACTATCGAGCAAATCAACAAGTGATGAGGAAGCACTCATGTTCAATTGTTTCTCTCAATCCTCTAGTTCCAAAATCACAATAAGGTCTCGAAATGTTTTTTATGAATTCTGTCATTTGAAGAATCTAGTAAAATAGTTTAAATTTTTTATTATATATTAAACGAAAATTTAGGTAGTATAGTATTAGGACTATCACTTTCCTATTTTATTTAGAATTCATGATTTTAGTTAAGAAATTATGAACATGCACAATACAAACACATGTGCGCACAAACATAAATGATATCATGAAAACAATTAAATTGGTTATAAGGTGCATATTTCCTTATTATTTGGTGATAAAAACTAAAATTTCATGAAAATTTATCTATTAATCTTCCCATGCATCCGCACCAGATTCTGCCTCTTGAGGAATGCCGTTAGGAGTATCCTGATCAAGCCCAAACTGCATGCCCACGCTATGAGGTTGGTACGGATTCATTTCATCAGCTTCTACATTAACATGCATCCCCAAGCACCTAGCATACGTGTCAAGCCTTTCATCTAAAAATATTACTGTTTTGGGAAATAAAAATGATCTTTCATGCTCCTTGAAGGAAACGACCACTAAACCAGGCCCACAAAATGTGGTCTACAAATGAAAACATCACAAAAATTGTTATAAATTTCATAACATTCCCACATTCCAGCCTTCCCAAAAACGTTCAAGCGCGCAACTCTCACGTCACCTGATTCGAAGAAATTTGGTTCACCAACAACACATAATCATCATTCCATGAACATGAAATTACTTGGAATATTGACTTAAATTAAATAATATTAAACGGTGATAGACTATTTTTAAAGAATAGATTGTGCAGGAAAAAGGTCGGTTAAAGGTCATTATAAACAAAACATCCACGTATACGCATGCACAAAAATGAAGCCTAATAAATATATAGATGTTTTTTATAGGCTCTTATTGACTTGATTGATTAGAGGAAGTGATCTTATTATATATATATATATATGTTGTTAATTTTTAAGGATATACCTGAAAGAAATTATATGAACGTGAAAATTCATTTTCAATAAACTGCCCTAGTAATGGTATCGAGTATTCTTATTAATGTGAGATTGGTCAAGGATTAGTATAAATTAAACCAGGCCAAGAGTGCCCAAAGATGCAACAATAATCACAGTATTAGGAACGACAAATTCAACATAACCAATGAATTCAACTTATAAAGGTACCAAAACATACTCAATCCTTACATGACTGAAAATGCATGATGCATCAATATAACATCGATACTATTAGGCACAACCTCAAAGATAGGGACATACCCATTATTAGCAAACCGTTTCCACAAATAATTTTTTAGTAAAATTTAATAAACTGATTTATGAGGTTTCAATCCATTTCAATTGATAAATAGGTTGTCATCAACCTCTTGATTGATGGAAAAACATATTAAAAAGTGTAATAGAAATAAAATAAATATTATAAGGCTGTACTTCTTTTGGCAAGTCGACAAATCACAAACATTTTCTTATGGTATAGATGTAAAAATCGTTGCTCGATATAAACCATACAAACAACCACATGACTTACCCTATCTGTTAGGAAAAGAAATTATGAACATGCACACTATTGGCATAACTGCACATGCACAAACATAAAAATGATACAATTTCAATACATAAGTGAGTTTCATGTCTCATATTTCGTAATTAATTTAGTTAAAAGAACTAAGCCTGCTCATAATGCATTGCAATTTAAATGATAAATTATCTAAAAAAAAGAGAGACACATTGCATGATTAGTCACTTTCGATTCCAGGTGGAACCCCCCTCATCCCCTCTCCTCCCTAAACAATAAAAATTCAAATTTCATTCATATGATTTTTCAGTAGCAAAAATAGTTATAATACTCATGTCTCGCTTCATCAATTCTATATAGCAACAATGTCCTTAATTGCTGAAATATTTTCAAGAACATGTGCTTCAACTCCAGTTTCAAATAACGAACTCTCTTCTCCTTACATTATCCCCTGACTTTCAAAGAACGAAATCCTATATGCAATTTCATAACATTCAAG
This sequence comes from Rubia tinctorum, assembly GCA_032355605.1. Lineage (NCBI taxonomy): Eukaryota > Viridiplantae > Streptophyta > Magnoliopsida > Gentianales > Rubiaceae > Rubia > Rubia tinctorum. The sequence goes on along the minus strand of JAULKM010102267.1, from coordinate 10,802 downwards.
ACAGCCATTCAAGTCTCTAGGCGTATGTACTAGTGAATTGCTTTGACCGTCCCCAAATAAATGTTGTCGAACACTCTACCTTAAAATATGCTAAATAATAAGTACGATAACCCTAAACTGACCAACTGAAATAGAAGTCTCTATAATACCTCTGATAATTATTGAGTAAATCAGCAAACAATGAGAAAGCACCCATGTTCAATTGTTTCTCCCAATCCTCTAGATCCAAAACCACAGTAGGGCCTCGACGTGTTCTTCATGAATTTTGTCATTTTTAAAATAGGTTCAATTACTTTAATTTTTTATAAATATTAAATGAAAATCTAGGCAGTACAGTGTTGGGACAATCATTTTCCTGTTTTATTTAGCATTTATGTTTTTAATAAAGAATTGATGAACATGCATGATACAAGCACATATGTGCACAAATATAAAAGATAACACAAACCTAATTAAATTAGTTCTAAGATGCATATTTCCTTGCATGAAAAATCATCTTATAATCTTCTCATGTATCTGCACCAGATTTTTACCTCTCGAGGAATGCCTGTAGGAGTGTACTAATGAAGCCCAAACTGCATGCCCACGCGTTGAGATTGGTACGGATGAATTCATCTTCTCCTACGTTAACAAGCATCCTCAGGCACCTAGCTTATGTGTCAAGCCTTTCATCTAAATTTTTTACTTATTTGGGTATCAAAATCCATCTTTCATGCACTTTGGAAAAATCGACCACTAAACAAGGCCCACAAAATATGGCCCACAAATGAAAAAATACCACAAGTTTTTTATAATTTGCACGAAATTCCCACATTCCCACATTCCAGCATCCCCTAAAACGTTCAAACGTGCAATTCTCCGTTTACCCGATTTGAAGAAATTTGGTTCGGGCCTGAATGCCAAAAACTTCTTCCACACAAACAATACATGATCATCATTGCATGAACGTGAAATTACTTGGAAGATTCTTGTGTGTCTGAAATTAAATACTTTTAAAATGGGGATATGTCATTATAGACAATTTTTAATGGATAACTTGTGCAGAAAATTGGTGGATAAAGGTCACCAGAAACAAAGAATGCACGTATACGTACACACAAAAATGATACATAATAAATTTATTGATGTTATTTATAGGAACTTATTGTCTTGATTGATTAGAAGAAGTGATATGATTTTTTTATATTTTTATATTTTTTGTTTTAAAGGATAAACTTGAAACCAATTAGATGAACGTCAAAATTTAGTTAAAAAAAATCTACCCATGTAATAGTATCGACTATTCTCATTAATGTGAAATTTGCCTAGGGTTAGTATAAATTAAAGCAGGACAAGAGTGTCTGAAGATGCAACAGTAATCGTAGTATTAGAAATGACAACTTAAACATTACAAGCTAATTCAACTTATAAAGGTAAAAAGCATACTCAATCCTTGCATGACTTAAAATTTATGATGCATCAATATAACATCAGATACTATTGGACACAACCTCCAAGATAAGGAAATGTCTATTATTAACAAAATGTTTCTACAAATAAAATTTCTCTAAAATTTAATAAACTAATATATGGGGTTTCCATCCAATGAATTGATAAATAGGTTGGCCCCAACCTCTCGATCGATGGGATAAACATATTAAAAAGTGAATTGGAAGTAGAATAAATATTAAAAGGCTATAGTTTTTTTTTGTAGAGTAGACAACTCATAAATATTTTCTAATGGTGTAGATGTAAAAGTTGCTACTCGATATGAACCATAAAAACAAGAACATGCACAATATTTACAAAACCGCATGTGCACAAATATAAAATGACATAATTTCCATATATAAGCGAGTTTCACGTTGCATATTTCATATTTAATTTAGTTAAAATAATTGAGCTGGCACATAAATATTATAATGCCATGCAATTTTAAGGATAAAATATATGAGGTAGAGAGACACGTTGCGTGATTAATCAGTTATGATTCCAGGTGGAACCCCACTCCTCCCCGTCCCTAAACAATACAAATTCAATTTTCTGTCATGTGATTTTCCAGTAATAGAAGTAGTAATAATACTCTAAATCCGGCTAGTTTTATCAAGTCTATATAGCAACAATGTCCTTAATAGCTCAAATATTTTCAGGAACAAGTGCTTCAACTGCATATTTCACCTATTATTTTTACTAAATCTCTTCTCCTGACATTTCCTCTGACTTTCAAATAATAAAACCTAATTTTCAATTTTATAACTTCTAAGACAACTATAAATGTCTTCAGGCGAATGTACTACTAAATTCCTTAGACCGTCACAAGATAAATGTTGAACCATCTTCCTTAAAATATGCTTACTAATAAGTATGGTCACTCTAAACTAACCAACTTAAATATAATTCTCCATAACACCTCGCATAACTATCGAGTAAATCAACAAATGATGAGGAGCCATGGTCAATTGTTTCTCCCAATTATCTAGACCCAAAATCACAATAAGGTTTTCACTTGTTCTTCATAAATTTTGTAATTTTTTTAAATTGGTTAAACTACTTTATTTTTATATATAAATATTAAACAAAAATCTAGGCAGTACAATATTAGGAAAATCACTTTCCTATTTTTTTAGAATTCATGTTTTTAGTGAAGAAATTATGAACATGCACGATACAAGCATATATGTGAACAGACATAATATTTACCACGAACCTAATTAAATTAGTTCTAAGGTTATTATTTCCTTATTATTGGGAGATACAAACCAAAATTGCATGAAAAATAATCTTATAATCTTCCCACGCATCTGCACTGATTCCATCTCTCAAGGAATGCAGGTAGGAGTGTCTTGATCCAGCCCAAAATGCATGCCCACGGGATGAGGTTGGTATGGATCATTTCATATGCTCCTACATTAACACACATCCTCGAGGACCTAACATACATTTCAAGTCTTTCATCTAAAAACATTATTGATTTGAGCAACAAAAACCATCTTTCATGCTCTTTGGAAGAAACGACCACTAAAGAAGTCACACAACATGGTCTACAATTGACAACATAACCACAAGTGTTTATAATTTGCATAACATTCCCACATTGTGGCCTCCCCAAAAATGTGCAAGCGTGCAACTCTCACTTCACCCAATTTGAAGAAATTTGGTTCGAGCCTGAAAAGCAGAAACCTCTTCCACACCAACAACGACACATGATAATCATTGCATGAATATGAATGTACTAAAAATATTCTTGTATATCTTAAATTAAATAATTTTAAAATGGAGATTTGCTAGTTTACACTATTTTAAAGAATAACTTATGCAGAAAATTGGCGGTTAAAGGTCACTAGAAAAAAATATGCTCATATACGCACGCACAAAAATGAAGCCTAATAAATATATTTTATCGGCTCTTATTGACTTGATTGATTTGAAGAAGTGATCTAATGTATTTATATTTTTGTGTTGTTTATTTTTAAGGATATACTTGAAACCATTTAGATGAACGTAAAATTAAGTTTCAATAATCCACCCAGGTAATGGTATCAACTATTCTCATTAATGTGAAATTAGCCTAGGGTTAGTATAAATTAAACCAGGTCAAGAGTGTCCGAAGATGCAACAGTAATCACAGTATTAAGAATGACAACTTAAACGTAACCAATGAATTCAACTTATAAAGGTAAAAAGCATACTCAATCCTTGCATGACTTAAAATGCATGATGCATCAATATAACGCCAGGCACAATTGAGCACAACCTCCAAGATAAGGAAATACCCATTACTAACAAAATATTTCTACAGACAAAATTTCTCTAAAATTTAATAAATTAATTTATGGGGTTTCCATCTATTTCATTTGTAAAAAGGGTTGCCCCAACCTCTCGATCGATGGAATAAACGTATAAAATGTGTATTATAAATAAAATGATATTACAAGGCTATAGTTATTTTGGCAAGTAGACAACTCAAAAATATTTTCTAATGGTGTCACGGTAAAATTTGTTGCTCGATCTAAATCATACAAAAAGAACATGACTTACCCTAACTTTTTGGAAAAGCAATTATGAACATGCACAATATTGACACAACTGCATGTGCACAAACATAAAAATGACACAATTTCAATATGTAAGCGAGTTTCATGATACATATATCATAATTAATTTAGTTAAAAGAATTTAGCCGACTCATAAATTTTATAATGCATTGCAATTTAAATGATAAATTATATGAAAAAGAGAGACATGTTGCATGATTAGTCACTTCAAATTAGGTGGAACTCCCGCATCCCCCTCCCTAAACAATACAAATTCAATTTTGATTCATGTGATTTTTCGTTAATAGATGTAGTTATTACACTCTAAATCAGGCTAGCTTCATCAACTCTATATTGCAACAATGTCCTTAATTGCTAAAATATTTTCATGAACATGTGCTTCAACTCCATAGTCCACCTATTATTTTCGCTATATATCTTCTCCTGACATTATCCTCTGACTGTCAAATAATAATACACTATTGGTAATTTCATAACTTTCAAGACAGCCATTCAAGTCTCTAGGCGCATGTAGTAGTAAATTCCTTAGAACGTCACCAAATAAATATTTTCTAACACTCTACCTTAAAATATGTAGATTAATAAGAACGATCACCCGAAACAGACCAACTAAAATAGAAGTCTCTATACTACCTCTCATAATTATCGAGTAAATCAGCAAATGATGAGAAAGCAAGCATGTTTAATTGTTTCTCCCAATCCTCTAGATCCAAAACCACAATAAGGTCTCGACACGTTCTTCATTAAAATTTTAATTTTTTAATTGGTTAAAGTACTATAATTTTTTATAAATATTAAACAAAAATCTAGGTAGTAGTATTAGGACAATCAATTTCCTATTTTATTTAGAATTCATGTTTTTAAAAAAGAAATTATGAGCATGCACAATACAAGCACATATGTGCAAAAATATAAAAGATAATATGAACCCAATTAAATTTGGTCTAAGGTGCATATTTCCTTATTATTAAGAGATAAAAACCAAAATTGCGTAAAAAGTCATCTTAGAATCTTCCGATGCATCTACACCTAATTATGTCTCTAAAGAAATGGCGGTTGGAGTGTCCTGATCAAGCCCAAACATCATGCCCACACGATGAGGTTGGTATGGATTATTTCATCTGCTCCTAAAATTGACACGTATCCTCAGGAATCTAGCATATTTGTCAAGTCTTTCATCTAAAAACATTACTGATTTGGGCAACAAAAACCATCTTTCATGCACTTTGGAAGAAACGACCACTGAACAAGGCCCACACAATATGGTCTACAAATGAAAACATCACAACAAGTATTTATAATTTGCATAAAATTCCAACATTCCATCCTCCCCAAAAACATTCAAACGCGCAATTCTCAGTTCACCCGATTTGAAGAAATTTGGTTCGGACCTGAAAACCGGAAACCACTTCCACGCCAACAACAACCCATGCTCATCATTACAGGAACATGAAATTATTTGGAAAATTCTTTTATGTCTTAAATTAAATAATTTTAAAATGGTGATATGTTACTATAGACTATTTTTAAAGAATAACTTGTGCGGGAAATGGGTGGTTAAAGGCCACAAGAAACAAAACATACACGTATACGCAAGCACAAAAATGAAGTCTAATAAACATATGGATGTTTTTTATAGGCTCTTATTGACTTAATTGATTAAAACAAGTTATGTGATTTATTTGTTTTTTTATGTAGTTTATTTTTAAGGATATAATTGAATACAATTAGATGAACGTCAAGATTCAGTTTCAATAATCTACCCAAGTAATGGTATCGACTATTCTCATTATGTGAGATTGGCCTAGGTTAATATAAATTCAACCAAGTCAAGAGTTTCCATTGATGCAACAATAAGCACGGTATTAGGAAAGACAACTTCAACATAACCAAGGAAGTCAACTTATAAAGGTAAAAAGCATACTCAATACTTGCATGACTTAAAATGCACGATGCATCAACATAACATCATATACTAATGGGCACAATGTCCAAGATAAAGAAATACTTATTATTAACAAAATGTTTCTACAGAAAAAATTTCTTAAAAATTTAATAAACTAATTTATGGAGTGTCCCTATAGGTTGTCCCCAACCTCTCGATCGATGGAATAAACTAAAAAGTGTATTAGAAATAAAATTAATATTACAAGGCTATATTTTTTGGGAAAGTAGACAACTCACAAACATTTTCTAATGGCGTGGATGTAAAAACTGTTCTCGATCCGAACCATACAAACAAGAACATGACTTTCCCTATCTTCCTGGAAAAGATATTATGAATATGCAGAATATTGGCACAACCATATGTGCACAAACTTAAAAGTGACACATTTTGACTATATAAGCGAGTTTTATGTTCCATATTTCACATTTCATTTAGTTAAAAGAATTGAGTCTGCTCATAAATATTGTAATGCCTTGAAATTTAATGGATGACTTATCTGAAAAAGCGAGACACATTGCGTGATTAGTCACTTCCGATTTCAGGTTGAACCCGCCTCATCCCCCACCCAAAACAATACAAATTCAATTTTCATACATTTGATTTTCAATTACTAGAACTAGTAATAATACCCTAAATCTGGCTCGTTTCATCAACACTTTATATCAACAACGTCCTTAATAGTTGAAATATTTTCATAAACATATTCTTAAAATCCATAGGACACCAATTATTTTCACTAATTCTCCTCTCCTGAGATTATCCTATGACTTTCAAACACTAAAACCCTATTTGCAATTTCATAACATCCAAAAAAACCATAAAAGCCTCTAGTTACATGTACTACAAAATTCCTTAGACCGTCACCAAATAAATGTTGTTGAACCGTCAACCTTAAAATATGCTTACTAATAAGTACGATCTCCCTAAACAGACCAAATAAAATAGAAGTGTCCATAATACCTCTCATAATTATCGAGTAAATCAGCAAATGATGGAAATCAACCACATTCAATTTTTTCTCCCAATCCTCTAGATCCAAAACCACAATAAGGTCTCAACATATTCTTCATGACATTTTTAAAATTTTGTTAAAATAATTTTTTATATATATATTAAACAAAAATCTAGGTAGTTTAGTATTAAGACAATCACTTTCCTGTTTTATTTAGAATTCATGTTTTTAGTAAAGAACTTATGAACAAGCACGATAGAAGCACACTAGTGCACAAACAGAAAAGATAACACGAACCCAATTAAATTATTTCTATAATGCATATTTATTCATTATTTGGATATACAAACAAAAATTGCAAGAAAAATCATCTTATAAATTTCCCACAATCTGCACCAGATTCGGTCCCCCGGGGAATGCAGGTAGAAGTATCCTGATCAAGCCCAAACGGCATGCCCACGCGATTAGGTTGGTAGGGATCATTCCATCCTCTTCTACATTAACACACATCCTTAGGCACCTGGAAAATGTGTCATGTTTTTAGCTAAAAACCTTACTGATTTGTGCAACAAATCCCATCTTTCATGACCATTGGAAGAAATTAACACTCAAAAATCCCCACATAATATGGACTACAAATGAAAACATCACCACAAGTTTTTATAATTTGCATAACATTCCCACGTTCCAGCCTCCCCAAAAAGGTTCAAGCGTGCAACTCTCACTTCACCCGATTTGAAGAAATTTGGTTCGAACCTGAAAACCTGAAAACCTTTTCCACATCAAAAAAGCACATGATTATCATTGCATGAACATGAAATTACTTGGAATATTATTGTATGTCTTAAATTAAATAATTTTAAAATGGTGATATGTTACTATATACAATATTTAAAGAATAACTTGTGGGGGAAATTGGAGGTTATAGGTCACTAGAAACCAAAACTGCACGTACACGCACGCACAAAAATGAAACCTCATAAACATATGGATGATCTTTATAGGCTCTTATTGACTTAATTTATTACAAGAAGTGATGTGATTTATTTATATTTTTATGTAGTTTGTTTTTGAAGATATACTTGAAACCAATTAGATGAACGTTACCAAAGTAATGGTATCGGCTATTCTCATTATGTGAGATTGGCATAGGTTAGTATAAATTAAACCAGGTCAAGAGTGTCGGTTGATGCAAAAATAATCATGGTATTAGGAACGACAACTTCAACATAACCATGGAATTCAACTTATAAAGGTAAAAAGCATACTCAATCCTTCCATGAGTTAAAATGCATGATGCATCAACACAACATCAGATACTATTGGGCACAACCTCCAAGATAAGGAAATACCTATTATTGACAAAATGTTTCTACAGATAAAATTTCTCTAAAATTTAATAAACTAATTTATGGGATGTCCATCCATTCCATTGATAAATAGGTTGTCACCAACCTCTCGATCGATGGAATAAACATATTAAAAGTGTATTAGAAAAAAAATAATATTGCAAGGCTATAGTTTTTTTGGAAAATAGACAACTCACAAACATTTTCAAATGGTGTAGGTGTACGAATTTTTTCTCAATCTAAACTATACTAATAAGAACATGATTTACCCTATCTTCTTGGAAAAGATATTATGAACATGCACAATATTGGCACAACTGTATGTGCACAAACATAAAAATGACACATTTTTCAATATATAAGCGAGTTTTATGTTCCATATTTCATATTTTATTTAGTTAAACGAATTGAACGGGCTCATAAATATTATAATTCCTTTAAATATAATGGATGGCCTATCTGAAAAAGAGAGACACGTTGCGTGATTAGTCACTTCCGATTCCAGGTTGAACCCACCTCCTCCCCCACCCAAAACAATACAAATTCAATTTTCATACATGTGTTTTTCCAGTAGTAGAAGTAGTAATAATAATCTAAATCTTGCTCGTTTCATCAACACTTTATATAAACAGCGTCCTTAATAGCTGAAATATTTTCATAAATATATGCTTAAAATCTATAGGCCACCAATTATTTTAACTAATTCTCTTCTCCTGAGATTATCCTCTGACTTTCAAACACAAAAACTCAATTTGCAATTTTATAACTTCAAAAAAACCATAAAATCCTCCAGGCACATGTACTACTAAATTCCATACACTGTCACCAAATAAATGTTGTTGAACCCTCTACCTTAAAATATGCTTACTAATAAGCACGATCACCCAAAACTAACCAACTAACATAGAAGTCTCTATAATACCTCTCATAACTATTGAGTAAATCAGCAAATGATGGAAAGTACCCTCGTTCAATTGTTTCTCCCAATCCTATGGATCCAAAACCACAATAAGGTCTCGACATGTTCTTCATGAATATTGTCATTTTTAAATTAGTTAAAATACTTTAATTTTTTTATATAAATATAAACAAAAATCTAGGTAGTTCAGTATTAGGACAATCACTTTCCTGTTTTATTTAGAATTCATATTTTTAGTAAAGAACTTATGAAGAGGCACGATAAAAGCACAAAAGTGCACAAACATAAAATATAACACGAACCCAATTAAATTATTTCTATAAGGCGTATTTACTTATTATTGGGAGATACAAACAAATATTTCATGAAAATCATATTATAAATTTCCCAGGCATCTGCACCAGATTCTGCCTCTCGAGGAATGCAGGTTAGAGTATTCTGATCAAGCCCAAACTGCAGGCCCACGCGATTAGGTTGGTAAGGATCATTCCGTCCTCTTCTACATTAACACACATCATCGGATACCTAGCATGTGTATCAAGCTTTCAGCTAAAAACCTTACTATTTATGCAGCAAATCCCATCTTTCATGATCTTTGGAAGAAATAACCACTCAAAAAGCCCCACGGAATATGGTCTACGAATGAAAACATCAGCACAAGTATTTATAATTTTTATAACATTCCCACATTCATGTCTCTCCAAAAAGGTTCAAGCGCCCAACTCTCACTTTACCCGATTTGAAGAAATTTGGTTCGGACCTGAAAACCAGAGAACCTCTTCCACACCAACAAAAGCACATGATTATCATTGTATGAACATGAAATTACTTGGAAGATTATTGTATGTCTTAAATTAAATAATTTTAAAATGGTGATTTGTTACTATAGACTATTTAAAAGAATAACTTGTGGGGGAAATGGGCGGTTATAGGCCACTAAAAACCAAACATGCACGTATACGAACGTACAAAAATGAATCCTAATAAACATATAGATGTTCTTTATATTCTATTATTTACTTAATTGATTACAAGAAGTGATGTGAATTTTTTATTTTTTTATGTAGTTAATTTTCAAGGATATACTTGAAACCAATTAAATAAACGTAAAAATTCAGCTTCAATAATCTACCCAAGTAATGGTATCGACTATTCTCATTATGTGAGATTGGCCTAGGTTAGTATAAATTAAACCAGGTCAAGAGTGTCGGTTGATGAAAAAATAATCACGGTATTAGGAACGAAAACTTCAACATAAAGATGGAATTCAACTTATAAAGGTAAAAAAAGCATACTAAATCCTTGCCTGAGTTAAAATGCATGATGCATCAACACAACATCGGATACTATTGGGCACAACCTCCAAGATAAGGTGATATGAATCTCCTTACGAAGACTTTGGATTGCGGAAAATCGGATATTTATTTATTTGAGAATCTCACCCAACTCAAATAAATGCACAAATCGTAGCGTCTAGCCCGCAGGATACACTCAACTCGACTTATAAGCGTCTAGCCCGCAGAGTACACTTACAAGGTTTCTCTACAAACGTCTAGCCCGCAGGGTACGTCTATAAAGGGATATTGAAACTTAAATAGCC